>CAUYQU010047291.1:0-17155 GCA_963574635.1 Cheracebus regulus | reverse complement strand
CTTTTCTCTCTTTTTCTAAAATCTCTTCCTCTTTCTTTCTCTTTCATTTTTTTCTTTCTTTTGCAGTTTCTTTCTTTCTCCTTTTCTCTCTTTTTCTAAAATCTCTTCCTCTTTCTTTCGCTTTCATTTTTTCTTTCTTTTGCTGTTTCTTTCTTTCTCTTTTTCTCTCTTTTTCTAAAATCTCTTCCTCTTCCTTTCTCTCTTTCATTCTAAAAAAAAAAAGGGCATTATAATTTTAATAAAAAGTTTGTACTCATCCCAACTGTTCTAAACAGCTAGGGAAAATATCAAAAGAATGTTTTGTTGCCGGGCGCGGTGGCTCACGCCTGTAATCCCAGCACTCTGGGAGGCCGAGGCGGGCGGATCACCTGAGGTCAGGAGTTCAAGACCAGCCTGACCAAAATGGTGAAACCCCGTCTTAAAAAAAAAAAAAAAAGAATGTTTTGTTACATATGAAAATTATATGAAGTTCAAATTTTAGTGTCCATAAATAAAGTTTTATTGGGACATAGCCATACTCATTAGTTTATGTATTGGCTATGTCTGTTTTTTCACTACAGCAATAGACTTGATTAGTTGTGACAGAGACCATATGGCCTGCAGAGTCTAAAATATTTACTATCTGGCCTTTTACCAAGAAAGGCTGCTGACCCAGAGTTAGAGTAACTTCCCTTTGATCCATCTTATTTGTTGTTCTTCCCCATGGGAGTTCATTTGAACAAAGGGTTCTACTGCCTTAAAAACAAGAGGTTTTTTTGTTTGTTTGTTTGTTTTTTGAAGTATGTAAGGTCAGCCCAAACAAATGAACTGGCATTCTTATTCTTTCGCCCCCACTGGGGCAAGAGCAGGGTGGAGTTCACAGTTCACTTTGAAAATACAGATTCAGTAATTCAAGGCAATATTTGAATATATATTATGGGTGATATCAAGGTTTGTGCTGCCAGAAATTTTAAATCTGACAGAGGGTTAAGAAACATATTCCTCCTTATATTACTTTTTTTTTGAATATTTTTCTTTTCTTTTAAGTTTCATGAATATTTTTCTTAAAAAAAGAAATTAAACATAGCTTAAAAGAAAGGCATTTGACTCAATTCCTGTTCTCTCAAATTGATATCTCACAAATTGCTTTGCTACTAGTCCAGCAGATTCCCACTCTTCCTTATTCTTCTGAATGCAAGAATATATTCCCTAAATGTCTGGCTCTATCTTAGCTGTCTCTCCTGTTTCCATAGTATACAAATACTTCCCTGACATTTTTAACTTGCTTGGTGTATTTGTACTGAACTATAAGTAACTTTTTGGTGTCTTCCTCACTAGACATGGAAGGGGCTGTTTCTTATTTTAGGTAGTATAGTATAACCCTGCTTTCTCTAGCTGAGTGAACCTGTTTCCTCATCTGTGGGACTGGAATAAAAATAATAATGTTAATGATGATAATAATACCTTTGATTGTTTGTTGTGAACGTTAACTGAGAAGATGAAAGTAAAATAGTAAGTTAAGATATTGCCACATAGTACTTTAACTGAGTTGCTCCTTTTTATTTTTTCCTGTTATTTTATCTCTAAAACCTAATATACAGTCATTTTGGAGATTTAAATATTTCTTTGAATGGAATTAAGATTTATTTTAAAAAATGTCACCATCTGTATGTTTTAGAGAAGGTTGAAAGTTAAAATTAAAGCATGCTGTTTATCCAGAAATAGTTGTCCAGTAGATTTTCATCCAGTAGTGACACTGACATTTCTGTTTGATGGGGTTGGGGTGATTTTTTTTTTTTTGTCTGTTCCAAAAATCTGTGCTCTTTCCACATAGCTTATATATAGTTAAAAGTATAAATGGAATGGTTACTATGTGCCAAGGACTGTTCCAAGTGCTTTATATTAATTTAGTTTTCATAAGAACTCTATGAACTAATTGCTGTTACTGCTGTTTTTTGATGAGACAGCTGATGCACATAAGGATTATAAATTGCCTGGTTATTTAGCTAGTAAGAAGCATAGTTGGGATTTGAATCTTAGACTGTATTTTTTTTTTTTTTTTTTTTTTTTTTTTGAGCTGGAGTTTCGCTCTTGCCACCCAGGCTGGAGTGCAGTGGCGCAATCTTGGCTCACTACAACCTCCGTCTCCTAGGTTCAAGCAATTCTCCTGCCTCAACCTCCCAAGTAGCTGGGATTACAGGCACATGCCACCACACCTAATTTTTGTGTTTTTAGCAGAGACAGGGTTTCACCATGTTGGCCAGGCTGGTCTCAAACTCCCAACCTCAGATGATCCATTCCATTCGGCCTCCCAAAGTGCTGAGATTATAGGCGTGAGCCACTGTGCCCAGTAGATTGTATTCTTAACCTCTGTGTTCTAATGCTTTTGTTAGCCATATTCTGTCCTATTTGCCATATGCTTGTATGTAAGATATAGCTTATCTAAGGTAACTTTCTTGAAGAGTTTTAAGTTTGTTCACAGTGCTGAGCATATGGTAGAGAATACGTATTTTTGCTTGAATGCATTAAGGCATATGATGAGATTATAAAATTATAATTCATACAATGTAATTATTGTTTAATTCTTCTTGGCTTTGAGTAATAACATTGTCTTATGAGTTATCTATAACTAACATTGGCTATTTTGAAGCAGTCTACTCTAAGACTATAAAAATTTGGGCAATGAAATTACTTCACAATCTGTTTATATTTTTAAATTCATTTTTTTCTTGCCAGTACTCACTAAAAAAAAAAAAATCTATGTGTTTTATTTAGAGTTTTTCTTTTTTGGAGTTCCTCTGTTGAATTGTTTGTTGATTTGTTTGTGTTAAATGGCATTGTATTATAATAGATAATTCAGTTCTTATAGAAGATGCTTTAAAGAATTTGGATATAATAGTCACAATAGTGAAGTCATATTGAGTTTGGCCTCTGAAACTTTTGAAATAGTAATGATCTTGAAATTTGCTTTGTTTTATGTCTTTTTCAGAATTCTCCACTTTACCAATACTTACAAGATCTGGGACACACAGACTTTGAAATATGTTCTTCCTTGTCACCAAAAACAGAAAAATGCACAACACAGGGACAACAAAAGCCTCCTACAAGAGTCCTACCAAAAGTAAGAAAGCATGCTCATTCTTTTTGGCTGAATCTTTTCCACTTTCCCTTATTGACTATTCAGATACTTCTTAAGCACTTCCATGTCCTTCCTTATACTGCCTAAGACTATTTCATCAATAGTACAAAACTTTCTGTTTAGATAAACATGAATCTTTCCTGCTTTGGAATATTTTGTAGGTGATTTATATCCAGTGAGGAAATTAATTTGGTAAAGAATTAAAATATATTATTTGTTTAAACATTGATGCAATCCAAGTGGAACTGGAAAAATACACTGAAACTTTAATGAGAACACAACTAATAGGAATCCTCTACTAACTGGATTTTTTCTCTTTATGTCTTTTTTTTTTAAAAAAAAAACAGCATGCATTACAAGAAAGCAAATGGATATTTCTTAAACACAGTTTCAGGGGTATATAATGGAGTGAATATAACTTCTGGTGCCTTTTTTATCTATAGAATTACATGCTTTTATACAGTAAATATCTCATAGTCGATGTCCAGCATTGTCCGTCTGAGATACTAGAAAAATCTCCATTATGTTGTATAAAATGCATTTTCTAGATTTATTTATGTTCTGCAAGCCATGTTTACTAAAATAAGAAATTTACAGGCCAGGCACAGTAGCTCACGCCTGTAATCCCAATACTTTGGGAGGCCGAGGTAGGTGGATTGCCTGAGGTCAAGAGTTAGAGACCAGCCTGGCCAACCATAGTGAAACCTCGTCTCTACTAAAAGTAAGAAAATTAGCTGGGCGTGGTGGCAGGCGCCTGTAATCCCAGCTACTCGGGAGGCTGAGGCAGGAGAATCACTTGAACCTGGGAGGCGGAGGTGACAGTGAGCTGAGATCGTGCCATTACATTCCAGCCTGGGCGACAAGAGCGAAACTCTGTATAAAAAAAAAAAAAAAAAAAAAAAAAAAAAAAGAAATTTACTCTATTTTTAAATGAAGCAGCTGAAGCATAGGAGGATTATAAATTACTATAGGTTACTTAGCTTATAAAAGGTAGAGTTGGGATTAGAACCTGTAGTTTATGTCCAGAGTTTATGTTCTTAACCTCTGTGTACATTTCTAGTACATTTAATTTTAACTAAAAAAATTATAATTTAATAGAAAAAATATAACAGATTTACTCATTCCTTGAGCATTCTAGTTTAATCAGTGTTTTATCACTATTGAGAGGAGCATTTAAAGCTTTCAATTAGTCATTTACTCCACTGTGATAGTTAGGGAAGCATGGATTGGCAGAAGGAGCCTTTCCCTAATCTTCTTACAAAAACACCTAATATGTGAGGTAACCAAGGTGGCCGATTTGCAACAGCCAAGTAAACACTAGAGATTTTTTTGACTAACACCCAGGAGGTAAGAGTTAGAGTTAGAACTCACATGGATCAGAACCAGTTTTCCTAGTCCTCTGTTTATACCATTTCTTCCCTGTACCCCTTTTAAGTATGAATGTTCCTGGGAAGGGCTTTGAAAGCAAAATCTAGTAGGTATATATAATAGGCTATTTAATAAGCTTGGATTTGAGGTTACTTGGCACCACAAAACAAAGAATGGTCAGGGGATAGTCTTAGTACAGGAGATGGTCATTAACCTCTAAGATTTTGTTTTGTTTTGATACAAACTTGGGTTGTATAGGAATGATTGTCATTTATGACAGGTATTTTTATATATAGAAATGTTGTCATTAGTTTATAAATAAATCAAGTGAGAGTTTAAAATTGGATCCCCTCAGAAATCGAAGCATAAAAAAGCATAGTCACACCATTAAACAACAACAGCAACAAGAACAACAACAACAAAACATAGTCAGAGGATGTTTTAAAAAATTACCAGGCCAGGCACAATGGCTCATGTCTATAATCCCAGCACTTTGGGAGGCCGAGGCAGGAGGACCTCTTGATCCCAGGTGTTGGAGACCAGCTGGGGCAATATAGCAAGACCTCAGCTCAGAAAATTATCATATGTCTAGAAAGTTTGTTTTGTCTTCATATTACACATTTATTTATTTATTTAAGACAGAGTCTCGCTCTGTCACCAGGCTGGAGTGCAGTGGCACAATCTTGGCTCACTGCAATCTCTGCCTCCTGGGTTCAAGAGATTCTCCTGCCTCAACCTCCCAAGTACCTGAGACTACAGGTGCGCACCACCATGCCGAGCTAATTTTTGTATTTTTTAGTAGAGACAGGGTTTCACCATGTTGGCCAGGGTGGTCTCGGTCTCTTGACCTTGTGATCCACCTGCCTTGGCCTCCCAAAGTTCTGGAATTACAGGTGTGAGCCACCGCACCCGGCCTATTTATTTATTTATTTGTTTGTTTATTTATTTATTAGAGACAGGGTCTTCCTCTGTCACCCAGGCTGGAGTGCAGTGATATGATAACAGTTCACTGCAGCCTTCACTTCTTGGGCTCAAGTGATCCTTCTACCTCCACCTCCCAAGTACCTGGGACCACAGACATGTGCCACCATGCCCAGCTAATTTTCTTTTTTGTAGAGATTTAAAATTGCCACTCACTGTGTTGCCCAGGTTGGTCTCAAACTCCTGGCTTCAAGGAATCCTCCTGCCTTGGCCCTTCAAAGTCCTGGGATTATAGGTATGAGCCACTGTACCCAGCCATATTGCACATTTCTAAGACAATGTTTTAAACTGTAGGATCTATATTTTTCTAAAATGAATTTTTTTTCCTTTTTTTTTTTTTTTTTTTGAGATGGAGTCTCACTCTGTTGCCCAGGCTGGAGTACAATAGCACAATCTCAGCTCACTGCAGTCACCACATCCTGGGTTGAAGCAATTATCCTGCCTCAGCCTCCCAAGTCGCTGGGATTACAGGCACAGGCCACCAAGCCCAGATAATTTTTCTATTTTTATTAGAGGCGAGATTTTACCATGTTGGCCAGGATGGTCTTGAACTCCTGACCTCAAGTGATCCATCTGCTTCGGCTTCCCAAAGTGCTGGGATTACAGGTGTGAGCCACTGTGCCTGGCCAATTTTTTTCTAAATTTGAAAACAGCTAAATTTTAGAAAGCTGTTGTATTGTTTAGCTCATTGTCAGGGAATATATGTTTAGAATAGCTCCCAAAATTCTGTTCAAGGAGTGAAGTATCAATTATTTCCTTTGAAAAGCCATTTTTCTATGAGTTCTTAATGAAACCATCCTTAGCATTAATTGCTCTCTCTTTTTAAACTTTATTTTTGCGTATAATTGTTAGTAGTTGTTAAGTAGTCTGCCCTGGTATTCTTACCATAAATATTCATTCTGTCTCTTTTTCTGGTTTGTTTTCCTGTGATTATTCTTAAATTCATTCCATAGAGTTTTAGCAGCTGGCTTCTTACTGGCTTGGTGTCTTCTCTGGGAATCTCATATACTTTCTTGCCACTTATGTCCGTTCTCCAGGCTTTGCTGAGTTCCAGATGCTTGTTAGACATTTTCATCTGCATGTGCCCCACAAAGCTCAGATTCAACTTGTCTAAAACAGGACTTTCCTCAGACACCCCTAAAACAAACAAAAAATGTTCTTGTTAATAGTCCCAAATCACTACCCTCTCAGTTGCCATACCATTTCCAATTGCATGGCATAGCTTTGGTCATCAAGTGGTGCATCAAGTCAGCTTCTATGTCTCTTAAATCTAACTCTTATTCATGATCATTTTTGTACTCATTACCTAATTTAAAGGCCTTTATTGTTATTTAGCTGGGTTATTAAACATCATCTTTTTTTTTTTTCAGACAGAACTTCGCACTGTCACCTGGGCTGAATGGCACAATGTTGGCTCACTGCAACCTCTGCCTCCCCAGTTCAAGCAATTCTCCTGCCTCAGCCTCCCTAGTAGCTGGGATTACAGGTGCCTGCCACCATGCCTGGCTAATTTTTTGTATTTTTAGTAGAGACAGGGTTTCATTATGTTGGCAAGGCTGGGCTCACACTTCTGACCCCATGATCTATCTGCCTCGGCCTCTCAAAGTGCAGGATTACAGGCGTGAGCCATGGTGCCCAGCCTTAAATGTCCTCTTAATCATGCTTCTTGTCTACAATCATTCTCTGCGGAGTATAGCCTCCGCACTATTGCCAATTATTTTTCTTTATTGTTTCGCTTCCTTGCATAAAAATCTTTGGTAATGCCTCACAGTGTACAGGATAATGTTCATATTATTATGGTATATAAGACTAAGATCCTTTAAAACCTATCTCCGTGTACCTTTTTAACTTCCTTACTAATCCCATCTTCTCTTGGGTCCTAACTGTCCTGGACTATGCTGCCATCCCCATGCCATGTGCTTTCATGACTCTTTCCTTCATCCTCTTCCCTTGACTGAAGTGTTCTTCCCTTCTTTTTTGTTTTTTGAGACACAGTTTTGCTCTTGTTGCCCAGGCTGAAGTGCAATGGCGTGATCTCGGCTCACCACAACCTCCACCTCCCGAATTCAAGCAATTATCCTGCCTCAGGCTCCCGAGTGGCTGAGATTATAGGCATGAGCTACCACCCCTGGCTAATTTTTAATTTTTAATAGAGATGGGGTTTCTCCATGTTGGTCAGGCGAGTCTTGAACTCCCAACCTCAGGTGATTAACCTGCCTTGGCCTCCCAAAGTGCTGGGATTACAGGCGTGATCCACTGCACCCGCCCCATTCTTCCCTTCTTTGTTGAATTTCTACTCATCTGTTAGGGCTCAGCTCCAGTGTTATCTCCTCTCTGAACTCCTCTTATACTTTTTCAGACTTTACATTGATTTGTAATTCTTTATATTGTCTCTTCTTCTATACTAAGTTCTTGAAAACAGCAGTTACATGTATTTATCTTTTTTCCCATGACCCTTTGCAGTACCTGGGATATAGTAATCTCTCAATGAATATAAACTCCACTTACTGGCATGCTCAAGGAATGGTCTATTAAGGTAAATTGAATTTTTGGTTGATTCAATAGTAAAGCTTTTATTTCAATATGTTACAGTTTTTCTAAAATGATCAAAGTATTTTTTTGACTTAGTGTTGTGGAATGAAATGGTCTTAATATTTCAGAACTTGTAACCACCCTATGGTTTTTCATTCTGAAATAAATACTATCGTCATGTTGACATAGATAGTACATAGTCTCCAGAATAAATGGGCTGCATCAGGAAGACTTCTGCCTGCTCTTTAGAAATTGGATTTTCAGGCCTCATTCCAAATCTATAGACTCAGAATCTTTAGTTTGGGGGCCCAAGAATATGTTTCTAACTAAAGTCTCCAGGTGATTCTGATATGCAACAAAATTTGGGAACTAATAAGGAGGCTGAGACATATTGACAAAATATATAACTGGGACAATTTTTTTCTCCCTTTTCTGATAAAAATTCTGATTGATTGGAGGTAAGTAATTTGAAGTTTTTCTGCTGTTTGGGTATGCTTTAATAATCCTATACAATGTCATTCATCTCCTTCAGCAAGGCATCCTGTTAAAAGTGGCTGAAACCATCAAAAGTTGGATTTTTTTTTCTCAGTGCAATAAGAAAGATGACTTACTTCACAAGTTGGTAAGTGGTCACTTTACTTTTTTTTGTCTCATTATGATCAGCTAGGGCTGGAATGTGTGGTGTGGGAATGATTAGATTAAGAAGAGCAAACCTGTTGCCTTCAAACTATAGACCTAATGGGACTTACTTTAATTGCAAATGGGCTTGTCCATTGTTCTCTTATTTTGATCATATAATAGGATCACTCTAATACTAATTTTTTTGTTTATTTTTGAGATGAAGCCTTGCTCTGTCACTAGAGCTGCAGTGCAGTGGCACAATCTTGGCTCACTGCAACTTCTACCTCCTGGGTTCAAGAGATTTTCCTGCCTTAACTTCCCAAGTAGCTGGGATTGTAGGCATATGCCGCCACCACCACACCTGGCTAATTTTTGTATTTTAGTGGAGATGGGGTTTCACCATATTGGCTAGGCTGGTCTCGAACTCCTGACCTCAGGTGATCCACCCACCTTGGCCTTTCAAAGTGCTGGGACTACAGGCATGAGCCACTGCACCCAGCCTCTATTTGTTTAAATGTGATACAAAATACAACTTTAAATTTTCTTTTGAGGCAGACTATATGCAGGGAAACACAGCCACCAAATGCTTAGGATTTGAAATCAAAATTCTTAATCTCTTTGGGCTTTGGTGTTCTCCCATATATAATGGAGAGGAGGATGATAAGGTACATCACAGGGTTACTATGAGAATTCACCTGTCTGCCCTAACAGTGCTACTTCATCTCTCACCTCTCTACTGTGTAATACTCTGCAAACAATCTGTTAATAATATCATCTAATATCAGACAACTCACACTTCCTCAAATTAGAAAGGCTTTTATCCTGTATCATCCCACTTCTCCAACTCCTTTGTCTGGTCAGTTCTTGTTCTCCTTTAAAACTTAGCTCAGGCTTCACCTCTTTTACTTTCTCTGACTTTATTACAGGCTTGGTCCCTTTATGCCATTTTCACAGCACTCTGGGTGTATTTCATCATACTCCTTTGCATGTTATATTGCAACTGTTTACTTTTTGGGACTTTAGGGATAGAGACTTATATATCTTGTTCATTTAGTGTCTTCAGTGTCAAGCATGGTACCTGACTTATAGAAGATATTCCTTGATAGATGAGCAGAAGGAAGAGAGGGAGGAATAAATGAGCTGGTATATGTGAAGACGTTTTGTAAACTATAAAGTGCTATGCAAATGTTAGTGTGATTTTACATTACATTCCTTAATAATGTATTTTTGAATATCTGAATATCTATTAGGAGGCCTTGATCCTGCTGATAAAATTCTTAAATATTGGCTATATTGTTACAGTTTCAGAGACAGCATTTTTTATGTTATAGGATTATATTTTTCATGTTGTACCCTTGCAATTTAATTAATTAGGCTTAACTAGACAGGTTTGTTAATCTGTAATTACTTTACATCTTGTTATTAAAAATTTATATTTTACGTCTGATGGCTCAGTAATGTCTACCTCTATCTTTATTGTTTCACATGTCCAATGAAAATAAAATCCATCTATCACACTGAAGGTAGATTCGACTGTTGTTTCTTCTTGAAATATCTTCTGAAAATAAACACCACTAAATTTTACTAGTACATTAGGAGCTTAGCGTTTAATTCAATATTATATATGTATTAATACCTCTTTTCTGGTATTTTAATGGCAAGGATATTGGATTCCGACTCGACTCATTGCATACCATCCTGCAACAGGAAGTCCTGTTACAAGAGGATGTGGAGCTGATTGAGCTACTTGATCCCAGTATCCTGTCTGCAGGACAATCTCAACAACAGGAAAATGGACACCTTCCAACACTTTGCTCCCTGGCAACCCCTAATATTTGGTACTGTCCAAAAAACATCTATTCTTTGAATGCTTACATTCAGAGTATTAGCAGAGGAAATCCATCGTCATGCTCTCCATTGTAAAGGCATAAATATTCCATACATTTAGCAGTAGAATTAAAGTAATGATATGGGAAAAGAAGTGCCTTTCTAAAGAAAATGCTATTTAAAGTGAAGCTAGGAAAAAATCCAATTTGGTTATTATATACTTCCAACTCATTAAAGTTAGTTCTGTGCTCAGCAACCTAGCAAATGGGCATAACAAGTGCTGAAAAGTTACTCTGCCAGGTGCAGTGGCTCATGCCTCTAATCCCAACACTTTGGGAGGCCAAGGTGGTAGGAATGCCTAAGTCCAATAGTTTGAGACTGGTCTGGGCAACATAGCAAAACTCCATCTCTACAAAACATTTAAAAATGAGTTCGGATATGGTAGCATATGCCTGTAGTCCTAACTACCTGGGAGACTGATGTGGGAGGATCACTTGAGCCCAGCAGCTGGAGGGTGCAGCAAGCCATGATCACACCACTTCACTACAACCTGAGCAACAGAGCGAGAACCTGTCTCTAAGCGAAAAAAAAAAAAAAAAGAATTTCTTTTACCCATAACACCAATGCATAAGTGTGCATGCAAACCTATTCTTCTTTATGTTTCTTTATAATTAATAGGTTTTATCATAACCATATTGTAGACACCAAGAATAGGATGGGACATGGAAGTAGACAGTTGATTCTGACCGTGTTGGCTGAGAAAAGATCATAGGGAACATGATTTGATGATTCAGACCGTCCTAGAACTTTTCAACCTCTTAAACTATTTGGGTCTAGAGCAGAAGTCCCAATAATCTATTTTTTTAAAAAAAGAATGTGTAACAAAAAGGGATTTGATGTTTTCTTTCTGTTAAAGTACTTTATTAAATTTGACATAGAAGGGAGGAATGAGTCAAGAAGTGCACTAGATCACTGCTCAAACTATTCAAGTTATATAGGCAGTAACATTCATTGGCGTTAAGGTTCTGGATTTATGCCTTCCCTGTCACACTGACAAATGCTTCATTCTACAGTCACTCAGATATGATCATGCAGAAGTAAAGCATCTTATTCTTCAAAAATATGAGAATTTGAGGAGCTGACAGAAGCAACCATAGGTTTTTATTTTCTTTTCTTTTATTTGGTTTTTATGAATTTACTACTTTACTATTTCCTTTAACCACAAATATAACCAAGCAACTATGAGACCTATAAATGATTTTAGAGTTTATATTAATATATAAAAATATATGATGTGATTTTGCTTTATGGTATTACCCGTATCATTTAAAAAGTAAAGGATTCTAAAGGAAATTAGGGCAAATGTTTATTTATTTGCTTATTTTTTGAGACAGGGTCTCACTCTGTTGCTTAGGCTGGAGTACAGAGGTATAATCTCGACTCACTGCAGCCTCGGCCTCCTAGACTCAAGTGATCCTCCTGCCCTAGCCTCCCAAATACCTGAGACTATAGGAGCATGCCACCACACCTGGCTAATTTTTGTATTTTTTGTAGAGACAGCATTTTCCCATGTTGCCCAGGCTGATCTTGAACTCCTGTACTCAAGTGATCTGCCTGCCTCAGCCTCCCAAAGTGCTGGGATTACAGGCATGAGCCCCTATACCCGGCCAGTGAAAATATTTAATAAGAAACATTCTTGCATGTGATTTTCTTTGCAATATGACTATAACTCTTTCCAAAGATGTTTTTCAGCTATTTTCAGACACATCCCCCTTATCCTCCCTTCTTTCTTTTCTTTTTTTTTTTTCTGAGATAAGGTCTTGCTTTGTCACCCAGCTAGAGTGCAGTGGCGTGATCTTGACTCACTGCAGCCTGTTCAAGTGATCCTCCCGCCTCAGCCTCCTGAGTAGTTGAGTCTACGGATGCATGCCACCACACCTGGCTAATTTTTAAATTTTTTTCAGAGACAGGGTCCCAGTGTGTTGCCCAGGCTGGTCTTGAACTCCTGGGCTCAAGTGATCCTCCTACATCTGCCTCTCAAAGTGCTAAGATTACAGGTGTGAGCCACTGTGCCTGGCCTCCTCTTTCTTATATATACACATTTTCACCAGAGCATTCATTGCTTTAAAGATGTATTTTAGTCTGTTAGATTTGTAATTGACATGAATGTTAAAATGTGTACATATTTTTATTTCAATTAAAGTAATATAAAAGTACAAAGCTTGTCCATATCATGGCCTGTGATAAGTATGTATATTGCAAATTAATAATGATTATTTAAAATTGAGGACTTTATTCAAACAATTACTCATCAAGTAGATATCATTTCTAATTGGAAAAATGTGTACATATTATTGATATAGTATGTGTTTCTATACAAATAAAGTTTGATTTTAGGAAAAAGGGATTTATAATATCTCTGAAACAGTATTTTTACTTTTAGATCTGTAAAATTGGATTTTAAAATCTCTAATTTGCTTTTTAGGTTAAGTATTCCATATTTTTTATATTTTTTTAAAAAGTGGTTTCAGAAGACACCTATTTTTGTATTTATTATCATTTTTATTTTATAAAGAGAAATGTAACAATTGCTTTGAGGTCACAGAAGAGGGTTTGGCTAGAATTAGAAGCAACTGTTTCAAGCTTTTGGTAGAATCTTCACTGAAGACTTGGTGTCAGAGGAAGGTTTGGAGGATTGGGTTTTGGTATTAAATATAAGATGACACCAGGCAAAAAGGAAAGAGAAGGAAGAGGTATTTTGGTTTACATTGCTTGGAGTTGAGGGCTGGGATGCTGCTCTGAGTTAAGACATGATCTGGGCCAGCTTCTGAAGGATCACATAGACTGAGCTGATGAAGTTTGATTTTATCCTGCAGGCGATGGGTGGTATTTCCAGTCTGGAGACCATATATTTAGGCCTTTTGTTGGTGTTGACCAGCATTCAGTTACCACCTATACAGAAGTCTTCTGAGTTTCTTTTGTGAAATCAGCTTTACCTGATTCCAGAAGACACCTGTTTCTAATGTTCTTACCTAAACTTATCAGCTTAGATGTTAATACCTAAGCACTATTGTCTAGTTGCGAGGTATTTTAAGAATCTTTCGCATCACCTTCTTAAATGTTGTATTTTTTTAAGTTATGCTTTACAAAGAGACTAGCATTTTATCTATTTAGTAAACCTAAATTTAAATTTTGTTTTTACTGATTAAAGTAACTCACCTTTCTTTCTCTAATCTGATGGCTATCATTTTCTTCCTTTCTTGTTCCCAGGGATGTCTCAATGCTATTTGCCTTCTTTAGCTTGCTTGTTATGCTTCCCACTTGGTGGATTGTGTCTTCCTGGCTGGTATGGGGAGTGATTCTATTTGTGTATTTGGTCATAAGAGCTTTGAGACTATGGAGGACAGCCAAACTACAAATGACCCTAAAAAAACAGAGTGTTCGTTTGGAAGATATGGCCACAAACAGCCGAGCTTTTACTAACCTCGTGAGAAAAGCTTTACGTCTCATTCAAGAAACTGAAGTAATTTCCAGAGGATTTACACTGTGAGTTCATTTTTCATTTTATTTCTTAAATTATTATTTTCTACTTTATAAAGGAGAATATTTATTACCTATTTTTATTTTTGTGTTGCATTTATAGGAAAAAAGTGCTTTTCTCTTTAGTGTTTACTAAAGTCAATTAACTGCTAAGTAAAAGAATAAATATTTTATGTGCTAGATTTAATACATAGTATGATTCTGCTTATCTACTTTGAGAAACTAAAGTACTTTGGAGGTCATGAGTATTTCTGTATGTTACCATGTGATGATTATATGAGATAATCTATAGAGAGTGTAGATTTCAAATGCCTTTTTTATGATAAATATTTCTGCTATAAATTCATTTTGAAAACTCCTGACATGTACTAATAACTGTTTAGGTAAATTTTAGCAGATATTACGGCACTAATACTCTCCGAATATCATGCAAGTAGTGATGTTTCCCATTCTCACAGGAAATTAAATATTCACCAACCTAGCTGTAAGTATATTAAGCTGTAGGATATACTGGCGACTTAATCTATTATTAAAGGAAAGATTACATTTATTGAACACCAACTATGTTCCATATACTATGCTAGTCACTTTTGCATACAACTAAAGGGATAGAATTATAAATGGTAAATATTCATTTCCATTCCATCTGATTCTAAAGCCTGCTTGCAGTACACTGGACACCTGCCAAAACACTAACATATGGCAGTTGTGTGCTAGTATATTTAATAATTTATATAACCTATATAACTTTTGCAATCTATAGGTGGGAGAAAGTAAGTATATGGTAAAGAACATTCATAGCTCTCAATTCGTTGTATCTAGAAAATCATGAAAAAAGGGAGTGAAGAACCTCTAGTAGTCATCACATCCTTCACTCTGTTCTCTTCTAGAATACTACACAATCTTGACTTAAACATTGTTTCTAGAAAATCATGAAACAGAGAAATGGAAGAATCCCAGTAGTTGTCTTGTTCTTTACTCTTTTGTGTTCTACACAAAATTCCAAGACATAAGATGGATTTTCTAATTTCTCTTTCTTCTCAAAGTATAAAAGTCTGCCAGGTGCAATGGCTCACATCTAATCTCAGCACTTTGGGAGGTTGAGGCATACCGATCACTTGAGCCCAGGAGTTCAAGAGTAGCCTAGGCAACCTAGTGAGGCCCCATCTCTACAAATAATAAAAAAATTAGTCAGACATGGTGGCATGCACCTGTAGTCCCAGCTACTCAGGAGGCTGAGGCATGAGGATTGCTTGAACCCAGGAGGTTAAGGCTGCAGTGAGCTGAGATTGCTCCCCTGCACTCCAGCTTGGGCAACAGAACTAGAGACAACAGATTCCGTCTAGGCTGGGCAACAGACTTGTTCTCAAAAAAAAAGTATAAAAGTCCTTAGCATCTGTTGATTTTTGTCCTTCCATTAGTTTAAGTCTACTTCTTATTGACTTAAAGGATAGCACATTTTAAGTTGTTTGAATGTCAAATTTTAAAAGTTTTAAAAAATCACACTTAAGTAATAGTCCCTTTTTATTTTATTGAGAGGACTGACGGGTTAAACAAAGTGGCTTTGTGTTCAACTAATGGTTAGGCATGTATAGAGGATTCTGTGTTTGTGTCATTTTCCAACTTTACCTATACCCGTGGAATTTGCATGAAGAGGTAAAGTGGGCCAGTTAGACATGATTTACCTCCAGATATTGCCTTCTACCCATTCAGATGACGGACAGGGAGAAAACATTTTGGAAGAAATTGTGCTTCTTTTGTCTCTATCTAACTGGATAATGGGTTGAAAAATGAGGAATAATAAATCTTGAATCTTAATTTTTTAGACATTTTCAAAATTAGTTTTTAAAACTGATTTCGCAAAATGGAGCACAAGCAGTAGTGCCATATATTGGAATCATGAATGCTTTTTTGTTTCTGCCTCAAATTGTTTTCTCTAGCAAATAATTGAAACCTTTTTTGCCTTCATTCCCTTGTCTTAGCATAAACCTGTCAGTCATCATCCTCTGCTTTTTATCGATCTTTTAAAATTTGCTTTTTATAGATTTTTAATGCCTGAATACATTTTAGTGTGGTTTAACATTTTTAAAGTTTTGAGTTAAGTGTCTTGTTTTATAGCTTTGTGGTTATAGTATAAAGAATTTACAAATGCCAATATTTTGTTTTACTGTTGGGAAAGATTACTGCTTAGGTGAAAAAAATTATCTGATAACCAGGTATTTACTCATGCATACTATAAGTTATGAAATGTAATAAATTGTATGTCATTTTTACAAATTAGATACTCCCCATTACTCTTACGGGAAGTGCCATCAAATGTGCTTCCTCTTGAACAACTTTGAAAGTAGCTATGCTACTATGTAGTAACACTTACTTTGCCTTTCTACTTGCATTCCCCTGTTGGCCACTGGTCCTGTTATCTTTCCACGTCCCCTACTTCATTTTGAGTAGGTAAGTGCCAGTGGCAGCAGGTGGGTAAGTAATTTTGCCCTACTTTTATGAACGTACAGAATGTATTTCTATACAGTATTTTTTCTGTACAAGTGACCAAAATATGATCAGTAACATATGTAATGAACATATGTGAATGTATATTAAGAATTTGAAAGTGTTGATAATTAAGGGCTTTATATTTCTTATGGATGTAGGTCTTGAAAACTGAATGTAAAATAGCTCCTCTCTAATATATTTTAGCAAGCAGGGTGTCTATGTAAAAAGGATGTGAATTCTTAATAAATATTTCTACATTTCTGTTATATCTCAGCTAGAATCCATTGTTTCCCCACATCAGAAGAAGCCTTTGCTCTTTGAGATTTTAATTTTTTATTTGTCCTTTTTTTTCAGTGGCTGTCTCTCTCTCTATATATTCACAGAAATGACTGTTTTATGAGACCTGAGTTGACATAATCATTTTCTAGTGAAAATCATGAAAGAGGAATTTGTTTTCTACATTTAATAGAATTGTGGATTTAGGAAACAAAAAACTTTAGGACACCGGTACAGTTGTATCACATTTTACTTTTCAAGTTTGCTTGACAGGGTCAGTGCTGCTTGCCCATTTAATAAAGCTGGACAGCATCCAAATCAGCATCTCATCGGTCTTCGGAAAGCTGTCTACCGAACTGTAAGAGCCAACTTCCAAGCAGCAAGGCTAGCTACCCTATATAT
>CAUYQU010047290.1:0-16659 GCA_963574635.1 Cheracebus regulus | reverse complement strand
TATCTTACTATCGAGGGAAAGGGGCTGAAAACTGTATACAGACTCTATCATCCTTAAATTACAGTCGAGGCAGTTTGCACATTCTCTTCTCATCTAATACCTCCATGAGAAGGCCCTGGAGAGAATAAAGGAAGTCAAAGGAAAGATGTACGCTCTTTTTATTGATAATGCTTGTCACTGGTATTAGAGAAGAGAAGCAGGGGCAGCCTGCAGGCCACGCCTCTGCTTGAGTTTCCTTCCGTCGCCCGGCCACGGAGCCACAGGCCAACGCGGTTCGGGAGTGAACAATCTAGGTTCGAGGTGTGTTCCTGCCTCAGTCCTCCCAGGCTCTTCATCCACGGGCATCTGGGGGTGGATGTGGCGGCAGATTTGCACCAGCTCCGTTCCTGGGGCGCCAGGGAGAAGCCCAAGCTGACCCCACTGACCTGACCCTGGGGCGCCTGTTTGTGCTTTTTGTCCTTCTTGTTTGCGCACTTGGGGCAGAACCACTGCATGTCTTCTGGGGGTGCAGCCATGATTCCAACGCAGGGCCAGTGGTGCCAGTCATCGCAGTCGTCATAACCGGTCACTGGACTCCCATCATCAGGCCTGTTACACCCAGGGCAGATCCAGAGCTGACTGCCCCACTCATCTCGGATCGCGCAGGCGCTGACCGTCTCAGTCACCACGCTGCGCCAGGGGGTTTGGCGCTGGCCCCGGAGACGGCGGGACCCTGGGAGGGTAGCAGTGCGGGGCCCGCGGCGGCCTGGGCGAGCGGCGGCGGCGGCGCAGGCGCGGGGCTCAGGAGCGCGGGGCCGAGGGCGGGCGCGGGGCCGGCGGGGTCTTCGGCCTGTTCTGCCAGGGCGCCGGCTTGGCCTCGGTGGGGGGCGGGGACTGCCTTGCTGAAGACAGTCTCGTCTTGGCCAGCACCTTCTCGGAGAGTGAATCTGGGGATCACTGGACTCGGGGCCGGAGCAACTGGTTCCACTTTGTTTTTCATGCTTGTGTTTCGCCTTCTCTTTTTCTCTCTTCTCTCGCTCTCTCTTTTTCTCTTTCCTTCTCCTTCTTCTCTTTCTCCTTCTCCGTCTCTTTCTTCTTCTCCTTTTTGTCCTTTTTCTTTTCTTTCTCCTTTGGCTTCTCTTTCTCCTCAGTTTTTCCGGAAGCACTGGCAGCAAAGACGGCAGCATGGCCGGGACCCTAGCGGATGCGGCAGGGGTGAACACGGGCAGGGGTGAACACGGGCGGGGGTGAACACGGGCGGGGGTGAACACGGGCGGAGCCGCACACGGGCAGGGGTGAACACGGGCGGGGCTGAACACGGGCAGGGGTGAACACAGGCGGGGCTGAACACGGGCAGGGGTGAACAACTCTTCCGGGGGCACCACCAGCGGGGGTGCCGGGGCTTTCATCTTCTCTTCTCTGCCTTTATCTTTCACTTTTTCTTTCTCTCTCTTATCTTTATCTTTCTTGCCTTTCTCTCTGTCTTTCTTCTTATCTCTATGCTTCTCCTTCTCCCTCCTCACAAGTCCATCTTTCAATCTCACTTTGGGGTCGACGTCGTCAAATTCTTTGATTTTAAACTTGTAGGGATCTGCGTCTTCCTCTTGAAGTAGTCCTTGAAGTAGTCCTTCCAGGGCTACTTGGTTTCCCTGCCAGCTTCCTTGTCTTTCTCTTTCTCTTTGACTTTATCCTTCTCCTTACTTTTGTCCTTGTTTTTGTCTTTTTCCCTCTCCCTGCTCTCTGCTTTTCTTTTTCATTTTAGTCTTCAGTTCCTTTTTCAACTTCTTCACCTCCACGGAGGAAGGCCGCTTGCTTTTCCCCTCATACACCTTGTGCAGAGGTTCAGGAGTGGGCGGAGACACCGATGGGGAAGAGATTTAAGGGAAGTTGGCAGGCGTGTTCGAAGGTGCTCGCAGTTTTGCCCTACGAACAACCTCAACAATGGAGGCGTCCGTTGTCCATGGAACTTGAGGTTCCGTCGGAGAGAGGAAGAGGAGTGGATCCTGACTTTGTGAAATTGTTCGCGGAAGTGGAAGCTTTGGGAGCGGTATACTCCGAGCCGAAGTTCTCCTAGGGCTGGTAAAAATGTCTCCTTCAGATTCCGATCCAGAAGCAAACCCGAAAGGATCCGGCTCTCGCTCAGCACAGGCTCGAGCAATCACAGCATCAAGAGAGGCCTCAATGGTTGCATCTGGTACCACAGCCTTTTCCGGCGGATTCTCACTGTTCGGTTTTCCAGCGTCAGGGGCGTGTGTATGTGTTTGACCTGGATAGTCTCTTTACTGATTTTTTCACTGATGGTCGCTGCAGGAGTCCTATTTGGTGTTTCAGGTCTCACCGGTGTTTGGGGTATGTGAGTCATGACCTTGGGGCTCTTGGGACTCTTAGAACGTCCAGGTGATTTATTTTCTTTGGATACAGTTTTTGGTGATGGAAGAGGACTTCCGACCATTGCTGGTGACTGGGCGGTTTTAGGTGATTTAGTCTTCTGTCCTGGAGAGCTAGTTTTAGCCTTTGTTTTAGGTGTAAATGACTTTGTTTCTAATGGTTTTGCAGTTGGCATTTGTGATTTTGCAGCCGGAGCCAACATTGGCGGCTCGGGTGAGGGAGGTGCCGCGTCTGTACTGTTCTGTACGTGGACTGCAGAAAGCATGGGTGGGATCTTCTGAGTGTTTATTGAGCTGAGTGGCCGTCGAGCTTCCAATAACACAACATCTAGCGCGTCCCCTTTAGTGCTTAACAGCGGCGGTCGCTTCATGGCGGGCATTTCTGCAGCTTCAGGACTATCCAGTGGTCTCTTACCCAGGATATTCTCATCATTAATAATTTCTTCCTCCTCTAATTCATCATCTTCTTCCAAGGGAACTTGCATGGCTTCTGCTGATGTGCCTCCATCAGTGGGCACCTGCTCTTCTTAAACCTTCTTGGGAAGACACAATGGGCGGCAGGTAATCAGGAATCTATTCTTTTCTTTCCTCTGCGTCTTTACTTCAAGGTTGAGGAAACTGAAGTGCATTGTTCTTGCTAACAGGAAATGACGGAATTTGATGTGGGAAAGTGACAGGTTCAATGTTGTGAATATAGTCTTCCAGTTCATGTAGACGAACCCCCATAAGCTGGAAAGCTTCACCAGCATCATCCAAAATTGGATCTGTTCGGCCATAGAGCTCAGAGTACCGATGGCAGCCCCGGCGCGGCTGCTGCAGACAGCGCCGCAGCGAGTCCCAGCGCAGCGCCCGGCAGATCTGCGCCACCAAGACCCTCCACAACGACCGGCAGTGACTCTCGCACATCCCGCTGCGTGGACGCCACCGCAGCCCTTGCTGCCACTGCTCTCCAGCCCCGCCGCCAGACCTTAGCAGGGGCCCCCGATTCGTCCTCTAGGGCTCCCGTGGCGGGATAATGGTCCCACGGACCCCCGGCGACCACCTCAAAGACCCAGCAGCACGGAGCGCGCCAGCCTGAGAGCCGCTATTTTGGACTCGCTCCTCCTCCCGCTCTTTTTTTTTTTTTTTTTTGAGATGAGTCTCACTCTGTAGCCCAGGCTGGAGTGCAGTGGCGGAATCTCGGCTCACTGCAGCCTCCGCCTCCCGGGTCCCAGTTCAAGCAATTCTCCTACCTCAGCCTCCCAAGTAGCTGGGATTACAGGCACGAGCCACCATGCCCAGCTAATTTTTTTATTTTTTAGTAGAGACGGGGTTTCACTGTCTTGGCAGGTCTGGTCTTGAACTCCAGACCTCGTGATCCACCAGCCTTGGCCTTCCAAAGTGCTGGGATTGCAGGTGTGAGCCACTGCATCCCCCGATATTGAGCTTTTCAAATATGCTTTTTAGCTTCTTTTGAAAAGTATCTGTTCATGTCCTTTGCCCACTTTTAATTTTTTTTCTTGTATATTTAAGTTCCTTATAGATTAGACCTTTCTCAGATATATTGTTTGCAGAAATTTTCTCCCCTTCTATGGGGTGTCTGTTTATTGACGATTTCTTTTGCTGTGCAGAAGCTCTTTAGTTTAATTAAATCCCGTTTGGCAATTTTTGCTTTTGTTGTAATTGCTTTCGGCATCTTTGTTATGAAATCTTTGCTCATACCTACATCCAGAATGGTATTGCCTAGGTTGTCTTCCAGGGTTTCTGTAGTTGTGGGTTTCACATTAGGCCTTTAATCCATCTTGAGTTAATTTTTGTGTCTGGTGTAAGGAAGTGGCCCAGTTTTAACCTTCTGCTTATGGTTAGCTAGTCATCCCACTGCCATTTATTGAATAGGAAGTCGTTCCCCAATGCATGTTTTTGTCAGCTTTGTCAAAAACAAAGATCAAATGGTCAAAAGTAAGTGTGTGGTCTTATTTCTGGATCCTCTATTCTGTTCCATTGGTCTATTTGTCTGTTTTTGCAGCAGTGCCATGCTGTTTTGGTTATTGTAGCCCTGTATTATAGTTTGAAGTCAAGTAATATGATGCCTCCAGCTTGGTTCTTTTTGCTTAGGATTGTCTTGGCTAGTCCGTCTCTTTATGGTTCCATATGAATTTTAAAATAGTTTTTTCTAGTTCTGTGAAAAATGTCATTGATAGGAATAGCACTGAATCTGTAAATTGCTTTGGGTAGTATGGCCTTTTTAACAATACTGACAGTTTATATCCATGAGCAGGGAATTTTTTCCATTTGTTTGTGTCATCTCTGATTTCTTTGAGCAATGTTTTGTAGTTCTCATTGTAGATATCTTTTACCTCCCTGGCTAGCTCTATTCCTAGGCATTTTATTATTTTTGTGGCAATTCTGAAAAGGATTATGTTCCTGATTTGGCTCTTGGCCTGGCTGTTTTTGGTGTATAGGGATGCTAATGATTTTTCGTATGTTGATTTTGTATGTTGAAATTCTCCTGAAGTTGTTTATCAGCTTAAGGAGATTTTGGACAAATACTATGGGCTTTTCTAGATATAGAATCATGTCATCTGCAAAGAGGGATAGTTTGACTTCCTATCTTCCTATTTGGATGCCCTTGATTTACTTCTGTTGCCTGATTGCCCTGGCCAGAATTTCCAATACCATGTTAAATAGGAGTGGTGAGAGAGGGCATCCTTGTGTTGTGCCAGTTTTTAAGGGAGTGCTTCCAGCTTTTGCCTATTCAGTATAATGTAGGCTGCAGGTTTGTCATAGATGGCTCTTATTATTTTGAGGTATGTTCATTCAATATCTAGTTTGTTGAGAGTTTTTAACATGAAGAGGTACTGAATTTTATTGAAAGCCTTTTTTGCATCTATTGAAATAATCAAGTGGCTTTTGTCTTTGGTTCATTTTATGTGACGAATCAAATTTGTTGATTTGCGTATGTTGAACCAAATTTTCATCCCAGGAATAAAGCCTGCTTGATTGTGGTGGATAAGCTTTATAATGCGCTGATGCTATCTGTTTTAATGAGGATTTTTGCATCAATATTCATCAAGGGTATTGGCCTGAATTTTTTTTAGTTGTGTGTCTGCCATGTTTTGCTATCAGGATGACATTGGCCTTGTAGAATGAGTTGGGGAGGAGTTTTTCCTCTTCAAAGTTTTGGAAAAGTTTCAGTGGAAATGGTACCAGCTCTTTTTTGTATATCTGGTAGAATTCGGCTGTGAATCTCTCTGGTCGTGGCTTTTTTTGGTTATTTTTATTATCAGGCTATTTTTACTGATTTAATTTTGGAGTTTGTTATTGGTCTGTGCAGGGATTTAGTTTCTTCCTGGCAGTCTTAGGCGAATGTATGTTTCCAGGAATTTATCCGTTTCCTCTAGATTTTCTAGTTCGTGTACATAAAGGTGTTCACAGTAGTCTCTGATGGTTTGTATTTCTGTGAGGTCACTGGTAATATCCCCTTTGTTATTTCTAGTTGAATTTATTTGGATCTTCCCTCTATTCTTCTTTATTATTCTAGTGACCAGTCTATTTTATTAGTTTTTATTTTTTTCAAAAAACAAACTCCTAGATTCATTGATAATTTGAATTTTTTTGTTTGTTTGTTTTTTTGAGATGGAGTCTTGCTTTGTCACCTAGACTGGAGTGCTGTGGTGTGGTTTCAGCTCACTACAACCTCTGTCTCCCAGGTTCAAGTGATTCTCCTGCCTCAGAGTCCAAGTAGCTGGAATTACAGGCATCTGCCATCATACCTAGCTATTTTTTAAAATTATTTTTAGTAGAGATGGGGTTTCACCATGTTGGCCAGGCTGGTCTTGAACTTCTGACCTCAGGTGATCCACCTTCCTTAGCCTCCCAAAGTGCTGGGATTACATCCATGAGCCATGCGTGCAGCAATGAATTTTTTTGTGTGTGTCTCAGTGTCCTTCATTTCAGCTCTGATTTTGATTATTTCCTGTCTTTTGATAGCTTTGGGGCTGGTTTGCTGTTACTTCTTTAGTTCTTTTTGTTGTACTGTTAGGTTGTTAATTTGAGATCTTTTTAACTTGTTGATATGGGCATTTAGTCCTATAAATTACCCTCTTAACACTGCCTTACCTGTGTCCCAGAAATTTGGTTATTTTCTTTGTTCTCGTTAGTTTCAAAAAAACTCTTGATTTCTGCCTTAATTTCATTATTTACCCAAAAGTCATTCAGGAGCAGGTTGTTTAATTTTTATGTAATTGTATGGTTTGAGTGATTTTCTTAGTCTTCTATTTTTATTGAGCTGTGGTTTGAGAGTGGTTGGTGTGAGTTCTGTTCTTTTGCATTTGCTGAGGATTGTTTTATGTCTGCTTATGTGTTCAATTTTAGTGTATGTGCTGTGTGGTGATGAGAAGAGTGTATATTTTGCTGGTTTTGGGTGGAGAGTTCTATAGATGTCTAACAGATCCATTTGGTGTAGTGTTGATTTGAGGTCTTGAATATCTTTGTTAATTTTCTCCTTCAGTGATTACTGTCAGTGAGGTGTTGAAGTCTCCCACTATTATTGTATGGGAGTCTAGGTCTTTTTGAAGGCTTGCTTTACGAATCTAAGGCTTGCTTTATGAATCTGGGTGCTCCTGTGTTGGGTAGATATTATTTAGGATAGTTAGTCTTCTTGTTGAATTGAGCCCTTTACCATGATGTAATGCCCTTCTTTGTCTTTTCTGAACTTTGTTGGTTTAAAATCTGTTTTGTCTGAAATTAGCATTGCAGCCCCTGCTTTTTTCTGTTTTCTATATGCTTGGCTTCCATCCCTTTATTTTGAGCCTATAGGTGGCACTGCATGTGGATAGGCGACTTCCTTTTTCTTTCTGTTTGTTTAGCTGCTCTTTTAAGATTGCTACAGGATATTGTCTCTTACTTTAAGCACTCCTACATTTAGTAAGTCCAGTAACACGATGAGATTTGAGGAGCTCATAATGAATGAAATGCACAACTACATAATCTTTTCAATTCCTGCACTAGTAGGTGGAGGATAGGGTATTGGGAATGCAGAGGTCACATCAACTGGACTTCTGACCGCAAGCAGGTGCTGCCTATTCCTGAAAGCCACTGGATCTTGTCTCTTCTCTTTCTGTCTTCTAGGATGGCAGTGCTCCCTATGGGGCCAGGTATGTGGGCTCCATGGTGGCCGATGTGCACCGCACCCTGGTCTATGGAGGAATCTTCATGTACCCAGCCAACCAGAAGAGCCCTAAGGGCAAGGTAATTCTCCCTTTTCCACCGGCTGTGCATCTGGTCAGGGAGGAGGGGGAACTCCCTCCTCTCACGCTTGCTGTTTGGCTACTGCACTGCCCTGTGGCATGTCTGTGTGGAGATGGGCAGGGGAGGAAAAATGAGCTCTATTTCCCTTGAGTCTCCAGGCTGTGGGAGGTTTCGAGAAGGAGAAGGCTGACAGGCTGACGTTATGTGACTCGTGATTCTTACTGGTCTTCCCTGCTCTGGCCCCACACCCACAATTCAACATGAGCCGGCTGTGTGTCTGACTTTCCACAGGGTGTATCTGACTTTTAGCTTCAGCACCAGCTGATTTGTGATCATGGACCCCCATGGGGCACCTAATAAAACTTATCAACATACTTCCAAGAACAAATGCATGTAAACATACACATTACACACACATTACACGTTGAGGGGGTTCACTGATACCGTGAGTCCACCCATGTATCCCCTAGCGAATTTCCAGTCCCCAGAATAAGAACGTATGCTCAGAAGTCAGCCAATATATCTGGAAAGGTAGTTCCTAGAAGGTCTAATTGCAACTTAATGATGCAAAACTGAAAATACTTGTATTATCAATTGGGAACCTTATGATCTAGCTATCTTGAGTAGAACCTCCCATAAAAATGCATCTGAATTTTAGCCAATCACAGAAATCATAGGTAAGTAGTGAAATCAAATAAAGGCCTCTGTTTTCTCTGACATACCAACAACCAGCCACACATTTTTCTGTCACGCAGAGTCACTTTGAGATTTGAATTGTTGGAATGCTTAGATTCAAAGCCATGCTAAGAGCTCTAACACAGCATGTGAGGCCAGAGGAATTTTCATAGGTTGGTGTATGAGGCATTTCTCTTCATGTGAGTGCTTAGCCTAGGTGTATTCACCCACTGAGCTCAGAACACCGATAAGCCTGCAGCCGAGGTACTGAGGAAAGCAAAGCGCTGTAGAGGACTATTATACTAAGGGAGACAAGCAGTTGACGTGGAAATTCTTAGATAGAACCACTCTGGTCACAGACTCAGTTACATCGGGGAGAGCATGAAGATGGATTACTACTGATTATTCAAATGATCATAAATCAGTCAGAAATACCCACATGGGATCACATGCGCATGTCCTGTAAGCACATGTTGCTCCATAGATAGATGTCTGTCTGCTGCACGTAACTACCACCCATACGGAGAGTTCTGTTACAACATCTGTGTGTGTGTGTCTGTGTGTGCATGTGCACACTCCCATCCTGTGTGTGCCTGCATTTGTATAGCTGTGCAGATTTAATTGTAGAGAGAATATAGGTCACATGGCCTGCAGGCCAAGGTTCCATGACGTCCTGTGCATTTTGGTATTAAATTTCCTACAACAGGGGCATCTGAGGTCATGGCAAAAATAACTTGGCTTCAAGACAAGCACATATGTACCAACGCTGAGCTTTTTTGGTTAAAGTATTTGAATCAACAGGATAATTGATTACAATCTGAGACTTTATTGTCTGATGCCCCAAAGCCCCCTCCCCATAAAGGGGGAGAAAAATGCTGAGAGCTACAAGCTGCCAAGGTGAGGGTCTCCCTGGCTAGACTGTCCTGGACAGCCTGGCCTCCAGGGTCCCTCCTGTGGGTGACGAAGGACAGAATGAACCGCACCCATACAGCCGGCATGCACCACAGCTTTTGTACACCCTGCTGGGCACCCACTACTTCAAGAGGCAGAGGTCTGGGTGAGGGCACCTTACACTGTCTGACCAAAATGGCAGGAAATACCTCCAAGAGTCTTCACTTACTTTCTCCTGAATGCCTGGATCTCCAGCCTAGACCAAAGATATTGTGTTCCTCTCCTTAATATATATAATAGAAAAAATATGATATAATACAATAATATATAAATATATAATAGAAAAATGGAAAAAAATTACCATAATGTATGACTATTTCTCAAAGTAATTTAAACATATCACCAAAATGGACCGGAAGGAAAGAATGGTGAGGAAAGGCTGCACACAGCTGGGTCGACCATTTTGTAAGCTGGTAACAGAAAATGAACTTTTTGGGAAGTTACACAGGTTGCACCAATGGGGAGAAAGGAGAAGATGATACTGGGTCATGTGCAGCAGCAGTGCCTCCAGCCAGAACACACCCTGATTCTAATGTGAATCAGGGGTGTGTGCCGTGTATCAGGCCTGGAGGTCATGACAACATCATAGAAATAGACCTGAAACATCCATTCAGTCCAACCCCACTCATTTCAATTCGCCGCATACTCACAGGACACAGGGAGTCTCCTGCGGGAGGGTTAGAGAAGGCCTTCCTTCCTCTGAACAGGCTCAGCCCTGGGTCTTTTGCAGAGACTGGCAAGTAGGATTCAGGCTGATTTCTGGGACCTCTCATGCAGGAAACACAGTGACCGTGCTTGGACACTTTGTTTTTGAGACAAGGTCCCGCTGTGTCCCGCAGACTGGAGGGCAGTGGTGTGATCGCAGCTCACGGCAGCCTTGAACTCCTGGGCTCCGCTGATCCTCCCCTTCAGCTTCCTGAATAGCTGCTATCACAGGCACTCACTACCACACCTGGTTAATTTTTAAATTTCTTTTAGAGATGGGGTCTCACTATGTTGCCCAGGCTGGTCTCCAATTCCTGGACTCAAGCGATCCTCCTGCCTCAGCTTCCCAAAATGCTGAGATGAAAGGCATGAGCTAACACACTTTCTTTGTGTCAGGCACTGCTGAGAATTGAGATAGTACAGTGACCAACTAGGATAGACAGCAGGCTAAGGAGGAAGCCAGGCATTAAAGGGGCCTCAGTGTGGTGAGTGGTACCAGAGGGGATGTACAGGATGCTATGGGCGTGCAAATGATGGGATTTCACTTACTCTAAGGGGCAAAAGACCATTGAAACCCCAACAAACTAGTTAGCGAAGTCAAAGCTTAAGATATGGAGTTCCTCCACACAATCCCAGCCACTGTGGCATGCTTAAGGTGACCTTACTGTCCCATCCAAGCTTGACTCCTTACCAGCTTTGAGGTCTCACATATAAAGGCTTCTACTCAGGCCTGCAGCCTCAGTTTACCTCATTGTTGAACCAAGAAATAGGTGCCTAGCTCAGCCATCTGGCCAGAGGGCCCCCCAAGGCTTTTGGATGAGCACCGTCTGATGCATCTGGCCTGCTGTAGGCTCTCAAGCTCAGGCCCACTCTTGTGAGGTGCATGGTGCAACTTATGCTGGCCAGATGGAAGCTCAGCTGTGCAAACTCCTCCCCCAGCTTTAGGGACGTGGCTTAGGGCATTTGGCCACTTGCAGAGTTTACTCACCTGCCTCTGTTCCTCCACAGCTCCGGCTCCTGTATGAATGCAATCCTGTGGCTTACATCATTGAGCAGGCAGGAGGCTTGGCGACCACAGGGACCCAGCCAGTACTGGACGTAAAGCCCGAGGGAATTCACCAGCGAGTCCCCCTCATTCTGGGGTCCCCAGAGGATGTACAGGAATATCTGACCTGTGTGCAGAAAACCCAGGCATGCAGCTAGCGGATTTGACCCCACATGCTCTCTTCTCTTTGTCTTGCACCTTGTCTAAAGACCCTAAAGGAGTGATAAACAGAGATGGTATCGATGAGAATCCAAAGGGCAAATCCACCTAATCACATACAGAAGAGCAACAGCAAATGGCTTATGAAGAATTGGAAGCCACAGGCAATTCTGTGGCCCATGTGAAGGGCTAGAAATAAAAACCCACATGTGGAAAGAGCAACTTTGGCTTGTCTTCTGTCAGAAACAGCAGCAAATATGGTTATAGTTGTCAACTCACATAATTGGTGGCTATAGGCTTGGGGGCAAAGAGTACATAGATTAGTTAAGAATTTGTCTCAGTTGACTTGAAATTCGAACCTAGTGTCTTATCCTGTAGTGATTAATTTCCTTCCTCACACACATATAAATCTCCAACTTAATACCTTAGAAGAGTGTTTGTGTCTTATTTAGGATAAACTCAAGTCAGAAATCTCATGGCAATTAAATTCTGAAATTTTTGATTCAGCTTATCTTAGGATTCTGTAACTTGGGTGACCAATCACAGTTTGAATGGAAAATGGGGTCACTTACTGTCAAAGCCAGAAACTAAATAGAGTCAATATTTAGAAATTAACTACTTTTCTCCACCTCTTAACCTAGCATTTTCAGTTTCTGGGGAAATGTTTCAGTCTATTCTAGGGACTAACAGGTGTACACTGGTTAAATGACTTGTCACTTGTCCAAATAATGTTAAGATTGGGGAGGTGATGGCTTATGCATCTGCAATCTCATTTTGTTTTAGGAAGAATTGGTCTGAATATCTATGGACTTGGAAGCTAAGAAAGACACTCCTGAATGATTGACAAATCAAATCCAGAAGTATTTAAAACAAAGATGCATCAGGATAAAGTCAGGCTTAACCTAGAAATTCATGAATGATTCAGCACGGAAAAATCCATGACAGTAAATCATTAGGTTAGGGGAAGGCATTGTGGGGGGTGGGACCAGGCAAGGCCCTGGAGGAAGCAAGGCTGTCCTTTCCCACTTTAGCTTGGGCCGGGTGGGGCATACAACCCACAGACACATTGCAACTTGGCTGTCATTCTGTAGGCAGCATCGTTCCTCAGTCCAGCATGGCTTGGAAGCTTTAGCAAAAGCAGCAAAATCTTATTACAGAATCAATTTTTTTTCACCGTCCCAAAAAGGAACAAAGATTTTCTTTGTTCTGCATAGAATTCTGATTCTAATCAATGAGCTCTTAATGCTTTCCTAGTCACTTCATCCAAAACTTACAGCCCATAGATCCAAACTGAAATCCTCACTTTGAAATACCTTTTGAGTACTCCATTTAGTGAGTTTGCCACATGTAGTCTCAAGATGACACACTCAGAAGGAGACGCTCTTGCTGGAAGCAGAGCTGAGAGGCAGCACCTTCAATCCTGGCCTCACTGGTTTGGTGCACGTGGTAGATGCTCAGGGAAAGATCGAATTGCCCTTCATGGGTGTTCTTAAAGCTGAGACTGGGATCCCTGCATGTCCAAAGCCAAGAACAGGGAACTAGAGGAGAAGCTGGGACTCCCATTTCATTCTCAGAGGCTACTCATCAACAGTTTGAGGGCATTGGTGGAATGATGCCTTGGTGACCCTTCCACAGGCGGAGTCCACAAAGCCCATCCGTTGGGCTCTGCCTGAGTGATCGGAGAATGCCTTCCTCTTGGTTTCTCATTCGCTCCTGACTGACTGCCTTTCCAATTTAAATGGTGGCATCAGTCTCAGAAGTCCAATTGTTCTTTCCATTTCCTAGGATTCCTGAAGAGTACACTCTGCGGCTCCAGCCCCACTGGGAGCCTGGGACCATTCATGGAGGAGGTGGCTCCAACTGCACTTTGGGCAGATGGGCTCCAGCAACTGGGAGGTGGACCCATTATCACATCAAAAGAAGAAAAGGAATAAGGCCATGGCAATAGGTGCATTTTAAAAAGATGACAAGATGGTCGGACACAGTGGCTCATTCCTGTAATCCCAGCACTTTGGGAGGACAAGGCAGGCAGATCACGAGGTCAAGAGATCGAGGCCATGCTGGTCAACATGGTGAAACACCCTATTAAAAATACAAAAATAAGCTGGGCATGGTGGCACGTGCCTGTAGTCTCAGCTACTCGGGAGGCTGAGGCAGGAGAATGGCTTGAATCCGGAAGAAGGTTGCAGTGAGCGGAGATTGTGCCACTGCACTGCAGTCTGGTGACAGAGTGACTCTGTCTCAAAAAAAAAAAAAAGTCAAGCTTTTTCAAATCAGTGGGAAAGAATGGTATGAGGATAATTAGCTAATCATTTGGAAAAATAAATAAGGCTTGACACTTAAGTAGATTCCAGCTGGATTATAGAAGTAAGAAAGCATTGAAAGTATAAAGCTGGCCAGGTGAGGTGGCTCACGCCTATAATCCCAGCACTTTGGGAGGCAGAGGTGGGTGGATCGCCTGAGGTCAGGGGTTCGAGACCAGCCTGACCAACATAGTGTCGCCCAGATTGGAGTGTGCAGTGATGTGATCTCTGCTCACTGCAACCTCCACCTCCTGGGTTCAAGCAATTCTCCTGCCTCAGCCTCCTGAGCAGCTGGGATTACAGGCACATGCCACCACGCCTGGCTAATTTTTGTATTTTTAGTAGAGATGGGATTTCACCATTTCAGTTAGGCTGGTCTCGAACTCCTGACCTTGTGATCTGCCCGCCCTGGCCTCCCAAAGTGCTGAGATTACAAGTGTGAGCCACTGCTCCCGGCAGAAGAATATATTTTTAAATTAACTTAGGACACAGAAAGCCAAGATAGAAACCAGGATAGAAATCCCCAGGTTTTTTCAAACGTATCTCTTTGACAACCTAAAATATCTGTAAATTTTTTTCTGGCAAATAAATTTGAAAAACAAAGTTGAAGGGTGAAATAGATTGGAGAAAGAAACCTTCTCAATGCCTTTGACACATAAAATGTAAATATTCATAATATCCGCAAAGCTTTCCAAAACTGGTTTAAAAAAATGCACAAACATCCCAACGGAAAGGTGGTAACATGTAGTTAATATATTGGCTTTAAAACAGGATTTAAAAAATCATTTGATTTTAAAAATTATTTGACCTCTTTCAGTGCATCATATATTTGGGGTTCAACAACCAGAAACAGCAAGGGAGAAAACCATGATGATGGGAGCTGGTTTGACTGAGAAATTGCAACAGCCCAGGAGCTCCTTAACCCTACATGAGCCATAGAAGAGGGCTCACCAGAGGCAGCATGTCGACAAGCTCCAGGTCATGTTTATGACCGCCTCTGTACCTAATCTGTCCATCTCTGCTCTGTCCTAAGACCTCAGGGGACCAGCCCTCCCAATTTCTCAAAGGCTTGTCACATGCCATTGCTTTCCTGTGTTTTCTGACAGTTCTATTTTTAAAAAACCAACAAGGGAGTTTCAATGCTATGAGGGTATTCTTAATAATAAAAATTAGCTCAGCATGTTGGCATGCACCTGTAGTCCCAGCTACTTTGAAGGCTGAGGTGGGAGGATCACCTCAGCCTGGGGAGGTCAATGTTGCTGTGAGCTGTGACTATGCCACTGTCGTCCAGCCTAAGCAACAGAGTGACACCCAATCTCAAAAAAAAAAAAAAATCCTGTATACTAGATCAACCTCCTCAAGTCATTACAAAGCTTGAAAATTTGAATTAAGTAAAATTCATGAACAAAATGTTTTTCAGAGGGGATAACATACCTAGCCACAAATAGAAAATTCCCTCCAAAATACCAAATATTCTAAACACTATGACAAATATAGTTCCTCTTATCAATAAACCAAAATCATATCTAGAGTTGTATGATTTTCATTGACTTCAAATGATTTCGACTGCCTGACACCCCTCAGTGTCCAGCCTTCTTGCTCCACGTCCCTTGGATTCAGTCTTTTCTCTTGAGTTAGGAGGTTATCTCGGCAGTGTCCTTTCTGTCTGTGTTGTTCCGCTCTCTCATCCACTTGCATTTGCCCCTCTGTCCTTCAGCACATTTTCCCCCATGATGCTCTGGCCACACTGACCTTATGTCTCCATCTCTCTCCTTCTCATTCCCCTGAATGCAGTCCATGTTTTCTTAAGTCTGTGAACTTTTTGTGATTGCTAAATACTAAGAGCTTCTAAAAATGAGACCTCATCCTTTAAACAAAACCTACAGTAGAGATTCCAGGGAAGGCCAGCTGGCTCCCAGCCCCTGAAGTATTCTGCTATGTAAGACACTGTCTACTGCGCATCAAGGTCACTTGAAGCCTTGGAAAGACATTCAGGAAAGGAGTTACTAAGTCTGAATTTCTGGAGATTATTTTAGCAGAGAAAAATATTGGATCTATGGCTGATTTTATTCTTCTTTTTTTTTATTCCTCCTGTCTAACTGAAATTTTGTATGTTATGACCAATATCTTCCTAAGCATACCATCTCAAGCTAAGCACCATTCCACTCTCTACTTCAGTGAGTTCAACTTTACTGTATTCCACATAGAAGGGAGATCATATAGAGGGAGGAGGAAGATGGCAGGTGGGAGGCCGGGTCAATGTGCACTCTCACCATGACAAAGAGAGCAGTCTGTGGACACTCACATCCTGAACTTTTGCTCCAAGCACCATTGCAGGAACATACCAGGAAATCCAAAAGATTTCACAGATCGTCTGAAAGAAGCAGCATGCAATTGCAAATTCTGTGAGACAGGCAAAAAACTGGGGGTTCCCATGATGTGAGGAGGGAATATCTGTCTCCGAACACTAACCGCCACTGGGGAATCTGAAAATCCAGATCACGGGAGAAGGATTTAACCTTCTCTGGAGCTGAAATGAATTTAGGGAGCCACGAAAAACATAAAAGTGGCAGCAGCAGTGGGAAAAGCCCTGTAGGGACTCCCAGCCTCCAGCTTCAGTCTAGGGAAGCCATCGCTGACTATATCTCATGTGGGCTTTTGGGGAAGGCAGCCAGTGGAATCAGGGAGGGAGTCATAGGGTGAAAGAAGCTTCCAAGTGAAATTTGTAATAATTCCAAATAGCAGGAAATTTTCTTGAGCAGAATCCAGGGAATGAACAGGAACTTCTGCAGATATGAGCATAGGAGCTGCCACCGACAGTGTGGGCAGACAGGGAGGGGCAAGGCCTGAAAGCTGCACTTGCTTTTTCAGTGGGGAAGCTTACAGCCCGGGGCAACGTCTTAACAGGGCACTGTGGGAAGGAGACTGGCCTTATCAACCGTGTGGGAGCTGGGTGAGGCCCCTCCTTACTGGCTATCTCCCACTTCCCTGGTGAACAGTATAACAGCAGAGGCAGCAATAATCCCCTCTGGAACCCCATTGTCCTGGGACCAGCATCCAGCCCTCATCTTACTTCCTGAAAGCAGGATGTCTGGTTTAAATGCATTTGCAAGGTTGTGAGATTGTGCCAAATTCCCCTTCGTGGAGTTGAGCCTTTTTGCATTTCCACCAGCAATATATGAATGCAACTCCCTTACAGCCAAACCAAAGAACGTTTTGCCATGTT
>CAUYQU010047285.1:0-11254 GCA_963574635.1 Cheracebus regulus | reverse complement strand
TGGATGAACCTGGAAACCATCATTCTCAGCAAACTGACACAAGAACACAAAATCAAACACCACATGTTCTCACTCATAGGTGGATGTTGAACAATGAGAACACATGGACACAGGGAGGGGAGCATCACACACTGGGGTCTGCTGGGGGGAATAGGGGAGGGACAGTGAGGGGTGGGGAGTTGGGAAGAGATAACATGGGGAGAAATGCCAGATATAGGTGATGGGGAGGAAGGCAGCAAATCATACTGCCATGTGTGTACCTATGCAACAATCTTGCATGTTCTTCACATGTACCCCAAAACCTAAAATGCAATAAAAAAAATTTTTTTTAAAAAAACCTAGATAATGAGTTGATAGGTGCAGCAAATCACCATGGCACATATATGCCTATGGAACAAACCTACACATTCTGCATAGGTATCCTGGAACTTAAAGTAAAATTTAAAAAAAAGAGAGAGAGAAAGAAAGGCAGGAAAGAAGAGGGAAAACTTTTTAAAGTTCTCAATGACTGTGTATACATTTCTGTTTAAGAATATTTTTCCAAGAAGTTCCCAAGAAGACCTCCCCATATATCTTACTGCCTGAAGCTTTGTCACATGATCACTGCTAGCTACAGGAAAGTCTGGCAAGAGTTGATCTGGTGTTTTATCCTCAATCCTAGGAGAGAGATAAGGCTGTAGAAGAATGTCTGGTTGCTTTTGCCATGTTGTCCAAAATGACTTCCACGTGAGAGTGCTGCTGGGATATGAACCCTTGTGAATGATATTTGGGCCACAAATAAACAACTTAAGGGTTAGACAATATCCAGATTACTTACCATTCACAAAGAGACATTTGTGTATAGTTTAGACAAAGTATCTAAATTATAGTACTTACCTAGATGGCATTTGCTTAGTATCATGGTAACATTTTAAGAACTAAAAACAAATAAGGTAAACCCATTGCAACATAAGGCCTATGAGTAGCAGATTACATGACAGGAGCAGAACATTTGCAAATGTCATTGTAAAAAGGACAAAAATTGATGACTTAGGAAGAAAGCAGCTTGCTCATAAATTGCTTTCAACTAAGGCCTCCCTCTATCTGTAAGCCACTGTGCTGGAATTTGAGATGATTCCCTCTGTGTAGTTGCACAAAAGAAATGAACATTGGATATAGTCTATTCTCTAATACAATCTGTACAACTTGGGGCAAAAGAGGTTTACTGATAAAAAGTGATGTTCTAGTTTCTCCAGGCACTTCCTCTAGGTTTCAGCTAACAGACAGCAGGAGTCACTTGGCCTATTTTCTCCTCAATTCTTTGATCACAACTCTGTTCTCCTACCTCCTCAAACTACACCTAACACATACATAATTGCACGTGCTCTCTCTCTCTCATATATATATATATATATATATATATATACACACACACACACATACATTATATATACATACATACATACTTCTACTGCAGAATGTTTCCTTTTATACGGTTACTTCTTACTTTGGGCTTTCCTCCATTGCCTCCTGGGAACTTACATGCCTTCTGCCATCTTTTTTTATCTTTTTTGTTCTTCTAGTTTTCTTGAAGACCTAGCAATATGCACAAGACAGGCATATGTAATGAGAATAGGATGGCTGCAATATTGGTCTCTGAGATCAAATTGAAGATTGCAATTGGTCCTGTCTCTATCCATTATGGGAGTTAGCAAGTTGTCCATATGGACACAGATGGGGAATTAGGATCAAGTTATAGGCCTGGAAATGTCAGAGGCCCAGTAGTCTGGGAGCAGAGCCAATGTGTAGCACAGCAAGGAGCTCCCTAGTGCATAACTGGCAGGCCCACTGTAGATGCTGTGAATAAGAAAGGGGTCTGGGGCAGGGACCAAGAGTCTGTTACCAAGACTTAAGCCTGAAGCAAACTCCATGTAGTGGACAGAACAACACCATGGACCCTGGAACAAAGTGAGTTTCTTAGCAAGGAGAATCCTTTTAAACAGGACTCTCAGTTAAGCATTTAATACAATGGAGAAGATAGAAGAAAAAAGATAAAGACCAGACTAAGACAATGGTTCTTAGCTCAAAATGTCCTTGAGTTCTCATGTTTTTTATCTAAAAAATTTATGAGGCTGTGTATGTATTCCAAAATATGCCTGTGTTTATAATATGACAATGTTTTCATAATGCAGCATCCAGAAATTAATGCACCAGTTTTATCCTTGGTTTTAAGCATACTCCAGGCACACAGCTGTAGGTTTCCATGGACTACATTCCCTTGCAAGTCCTAGTGCCATCGAATCCAGTGGCCCAGTCATACCCTTCTTGCTAACATGCCCTGTTGTATCTTCCTTCCCTTCCATGTCTCACTTCCCCACTCCCCTACCAATGCTTCCTACAATTACCCCTAATATACTCTCTGTACCCAAATTCTTATTTTAGCATCTACTTCAGGGGGAATCCAACCTGTCTAGTACCTAATATGTTGCCTGGAAGGTAACAAGTACTGAAGCTGTGCTGGTTGAAGGAAAAGAAAGCCCATTTCCAGTTTTGTCCAGGAGGGGACTATTTGGCTAGGTTCTTGCAGCTTTAAGCATGGTTTTCCAGACCAGCAAAGTCTTCCAAACCTTGCACTGGAAAAGAACAATGACAAGAGAGGTGTATTATTCAAAGTTCCCAAGAGGAGTCAAACAAATAGGAGAACACACACACACACACACACACACACACACACACACAGAGAGAGAGAGAGAGAGAGAGAGAGAGAGAGAGAGATTTTAAGCATTTGGCTCATGTGACTTGGGGAGGCTAGCAAGTCCAAAGTCTGTAGAGCAGACCAGCGAGCTGAATGTTCAGTGAAAAAAAAAAAAAAAGTTGATATTGCAGCCTTGAATCCGAAATCCATAGGACAGACTGGCAGGCTGAAAAGTCAGGCAGAATTTCTATTTTCCAGCTTTGAGGAAGAATTCCTTCTTCTCTAGAAACCTCAGTTTTTGCTGTGAAGACCCTCAATGGATTAGATGAGGCCCACCCACATTATGGAGGGTAATTTGTTTTACTTAAAGTCAACTGACTGTAAATGTTTCTCACATCTACAAAAATACCTTTATAGCAACACCTAGATTACTGTTTGACCAAACAACCGGGCACCATAGCCTGGCCAAGTTGACACACAATATTAACCATCCCAACAGATACAACAGATTCATGACATAGCCCTTTACCTGGTCACACCTGGCCGTTGTCCTGGTCATACCTTCATCCTAGAGTCTCATTTTACTTCGGTCCCTCCCTTCATCTCCCTGACATCTGGACTCTCTGCAATTCCATTTTGATTTTCGGTTTGATAGAGCTCTATGGCTCACTGCCCTGCTGTGTTGTTCTTCTGTCTGTGACTTCTCTGCTGAATTGGACTCCACTCTCAGAGACTGACTTCTTCCTTCCCTTCCAGGATGCTCCCTGCAGGAATTCCAATCCAGTGGTTTGTTGTATAGATCCTCAAACAAGGCATGAGATGCTTTACAGATTCCCCAAACAAAATGAAGTTGAGTTCATGGAACTACACATAAAATATATGTCAAATAGCACTTTTGTTAAGGAAAAAGAAAGGTGGCAAAATCACACTGTAGCCCCTGGGGGAAAGGGGAGGGGAAGCTGTGATTTACCAGTAGTATTATTGCCAGAGCATCTTTTATGACATTACTTACTGTCAAAGCATACTAGAAACACTTTAAAAGAGCACCACTGACACATTGTATCAGATAAATAAATGTTTCCATCTCAACTGACACATTCGCCGGAACAACTTCATTTGACAATACAAATAAAGAAAGAGAACAGGAAGGATGGAGGCTTAAAAAGTACATTTTTTTGGTATTCAGGGTGAGTAAAGATGTAACATTTTTTATAAATTTTAAGAATTATTTTTATGTTCCTGAAACAAGAACCATCAAAATTAAGACAAACTTGAGAAGATAAAAATTTCATCTTCTTTTGACAAGAGTGAAATGTGTCCTTTTGAATAGCAAAATTAAAAGAATTGCTTCAAGTCACACAAGATGGAGGCAGAATTGAAAGTTCAAAGCCAAATTTTCTGACAGTTTGTCCTATGATTTTCTACTGTCTTAGTGTGTGACTTGTCACTGTCTCTTTTCTTTCCCTATTTTTTTTTTTGTTGCTCCCTGCACAGATCCAAAGAAAGAACCTAATGTATCTCATTTAACTCTTGTAACACCTCACAAGGTAGTGGTTATTTTCTCTGATCTTTACAGACTAGAAAACAAACACTTGAAAGGTAGATAACTTGCCAAAGTCACAATAAAGTCCAGAATAACCGCTGGGATTTGAATGCAACTTGCTCACATTTCTTCTCTGAGACAAATCAGCGTAATGTTTGCTTCACAAGTGTTCAGGTTTCCCTTTTCTCCAATAAGCCCAACGTGGTGACTACATTGACAATTCCAGAAGTTTTCAGAACTACTCCTTTCTAACAATGACAATATTTAAATTTGATAACTTCTATGGACTGAAAAGCTTATAAAGTATAAAAGAGGAGAATATTTCCTTTTATTCATTGTGCATTCTGCACATCTCTGTAAAATCTTCCTTTGGACATCTAGTATCTTCCTCTACATTATTAATTTCTAGATATTAGAAGAATAATAAGATTTTATTAAATCTTAGAGATGCAATCTTAAAAATGTCAGAAACATGATTAATAAGAAAAAAAAGAATATGAAATTTTGCAGCTTGATAATACTATTCTTTCTGAAAAAATATAATATTTTCTCTAATAAATGGATAGACCTAAGGGTCAGGTTTGCTATTTCTCACTTCAAAGATAATAATAAAATTCAGAGAATTGTTAGTTTTGTATCATAGAGCAATTATTTCTTCAAGCTATTTCTTGATTTAAGTAAGTCTTATCAGACTTTGAAGTACCTTTGCATTTACCCAAGAGACTATTGTTTCCTTGGAAGGATAGTTGTGAGTCCAACTTTTTTCTTTAGTAACTAAATGACCTTGTCAGAGAGACTGGAATATTGTTATGTTTTAAAAAATTATTTGGAGGAATCTGATTTAAATGTAAATGGGATTCATTTTGAGGCTCTGCACAGAGTGGAGATCATTCAAGTGGAAGTGAGCAGTGATCGTGAGCTTGGAGCTTATGGTCAGGTAGACACAGGTTAGATACTGCCATGGTCTAGATGCTTGTCCCCTCCAAACCTCATGTTGAAATTTAATCCCCAATGTTGGAGGTGGAGCCCAATGGGGAGGTGTCTGGGTCTTGGGGCAGATCCCTCATGAAGAGATTAATACCCTCCCTCGGGGGTGAGTAAGTTCTCTCTTTACTGGTTCTCATGAAAGCTAGTTGTTGCTTCCTCTGTTACCATGTGATCTCTGCACATACCCGCTCCCCTTCAGGTCTTCACCAAATGCAAATGCCCAATCTTGCCATCAGAATCGTGAGTCAAATAAGACTTTTTTTTTCTTATTTTTTAAGATGGAGTCTGACTCTGTCGCCCAGGCTAGAGTGCAATGGCACGATCTTGGCTTACTGCCTCCCAGGTTCAAGGGATTCTCCTGCCTCGGCCTCCTGAGTAGCTAGGATTACAGGCACTTGCCATCATGCTGGCCTGATTGTTGTATTTTTGTAGAGATAGGGTTTCACCGTGTTGGCCAGGTTGATCGTGAACTCCTCACTTCAGGTGATCCACCTGCCTCGGCCTCCCAAAATGCTGGGATTACAGGCGTGAGCCACTGCACCCTGCCTAACTTTTTTTTTTTAATTACCCAGCCTCAGCTATTCTTTTATAGCAATGCAAAACAGACTAAGACAGATACTCAAGATATTACCAGTTGTATGATCTTGGGTATTTTTCTAAGGCTCTTTACACCTCAGCTTTCTCATATATAAGATGTGGATAATAATACTTCCTGCCTTATAAGGTTATTATCAGAATTAAATCAAACACTGAGTGTCAAGTGCTTAGAAGCATGCCTGGTTTTTGGTAGCCTGGGTGAATGTTTAAACCAATGCTTGTCAAACTTTGGTGAGTATTGCAATCATCTAGAGAACTTGATAAAAATATGAAGACTAGGGGCCTAGTCTATTTCAATGAGCTTGAGACTTTGGACTCCATTAGATTTCTAAGTAGATACAGTGTCATTATCTAGGTGATACTGATGTATGTCAAAGATTGAGACCTGCTGGTTTAAATAGCAACAATAAATAGTTGTTCATCTTTTAAATATTCCAGGCATTGTGTTTAATGCCAAGAACACAAAGAAGAATGTATCAGTTAGGGCTCAGTTACAAAAAACAAACACCACCCTAGTTTTCTTAAACAGAAAGAAATTTGATCCAGACCACTAAACTCAAGATAGTTGGAGGGTCTTGGGAGCTAGTTCTAGACTTACTTTCCAAAAATAACTCAGAATCACACTGCCAAGGTGGCCCACCAAGGCAGCTGCTATCTCCACCATAATCAGGGGAGGAGGAATCAGAAGACAGCCATCAGGAACTGTTGAGTTTGAGGATACACTGCCTTAGCTGCCACCTACTGATCACAAGGCTACCTCAACCACCGCAACTCTCTCAGTACCCTCTGAACTAGGAACTGGATACTGCCACGCTGCTACAGAAAACCCAGCACCTGCACAACTGTGCTTGTTCCAGCAACACTTGCAGCAGTTGAAGATGGCCCCTGCCTCACTTCCACCTTCCAGATCTTACATGAGGTCAACTATTTGGGGGAATTAATTTACATTTGGAGACCAGAAGGTAATTTTTTAAATTTTATAAATTTTTAATATTTATTATTTACACATAATAATTATACTTGTTTATGGGGTACAGTGTGATGTTTCAATACATGTATGCATTGCATAATGATACAATCCAGGTAGCTAGCATGTTCATCACCTCAAAGTTTGTGGTGATAACTTTCAAGATCCTCTTTTTTAGCTATTTTGAAATATACAATGCAAATGCCCATCAATCAACAAGTGGATAAAGAAACTGTAGTGTGTGTGCGTGTGTGTGTGTGTGTATATATATACACACATATACATACACACACACACACACACACATACACACACATATATATATGTACACTATATTTGCAGCAACCTGGCTGGGGTTGGAAACTACTATTCTAAGTGAAGTACCTCAGGAATGGAAAATCAAGTATTGTATGTTCTCACTCATAAGTGGGAGCTACACTGTGAGGATGCAAAGGCATAAAAATGACACAATGGACTTTGGTGACTCAGGGAGAAAGGGTGTGAAGAGGGTAAGGGATAAAAGACTACAAATTGGGTTCAGTGTATACTGCTCGGGAGATGGGTGCCCCAAAATCTCACAAATGACCACTAAAGAACTTACTTATGTAACCAAATAACCCCTGTTCCCCAAAAAACCTATGGAAATAATTAAGAAAAAAAGAGAAATATACAATGCATTGTTATTTGCTATAGTCACCTTACTATGCAATAGAAATCCAGAACTCTTTCTTCCTATGCAACTGTAACTTTGTACCTGTTCACTAACCTTTCACCATCCTCTTGATTCCCTCCCCTCCTTGGCCTCTGGTAACCACTATTCTACTCTCTAATTCTGTGAGATCAACTTGTTTTACATTCTACATATGCATAAAATCATGTGATGTTTGTCTTTCTGTGCCTGGCTTATTTCCCTTAACATTATGTGCTCCAGGTACTTCCATGTTGCCACAAGTGACAGGATTTCATTCCTTTTTATAGTTGAAGAATATTCCCTTGTGTGTATATACCAAATTTTTTTATTTATTCATCGATTGACAGACAATTAGGTTGATTCCATTTCCTGGCTGTTGTGAATAGTCATGCAGTAAACATGGGAGTGCAGATATCTGAAAGGGAACATTGACTCTCTGGCAGTACAGAACCATGCACTGGAAGGAGGTTGGAAGGGATTCTGAGGTCAGTCTACCATATTCACCATAGATGATTGTATTAGTCTGCAAGGGCTGCCATAACAAAGCACAGCCTGGGTGGCTTCAGTAACAGAAATTATTTCTCATAGGTCTGGGAGGCTAGAAGTATAAGATTGTGATGCTATTGGGTTTGGTTTCTCCTCAGTCCTCTCTCCTTGCCTACAGACAGCTGCCTTCTTAATGTAGCCTCACATGTTCTTTCTCCTGTGAGCACGCACACTCCAGGTGTCTCTTTTACGAGGACACCATTTCTGTTGGATTAGGGTCCCACTCTTATGAACTCATTTAACTTTAATTACTTCTTTAGAGGCCCTGTTTCCAAATAGTCATATTGGGGGTTGGGGCTTCAATACATGAATCTTTGGAGGACATAATTCAGTCCACAACAATGAATAAGACAGACTTCTGCCCTGGAAGGATTTGCTTTAGGAGAAAAGATTATAAACACACGGATACAGTTGCAGGTGCTAAATGCCACAACTGAAGTACATAGACATTAGGTGAAACCAGCACTAGATGTAGGTGAACCTTTGGTGGTGAGTTATATTTTTCCATACAGAGCTTATAAGTAGAATTCTTCACCTTTATTAATTCTTCTTTTCCATTCTAGATATATGGTTCTAATACCAGCTCACGTGTTTAATATTGAAAACAGTTGTTAAGAGATGTACGTGTAGGTGGTTGCTGAAACTCTACACAAACTTTCACTCCGTTGACTTCAAGAGTAATCTCGCTATGGAAGGAAGGCAAGATAGCTTTTCTCAATAGCACCGTTTATTCATTGAAAAATACATAATAAGAGGTAACAGGATTGAACATTCATTGAGAAATATATGTATATCTCCTTTAGGCCTTATCTCAGAATCATCTAGACTTTACAACTACTATGCCTGATTGTTTGTGTCTTGTTAAAATTTAAATATTGAAATCTAACCTCAAGATGCTGGTATTAAGAGATGAGGCCATTGGAAGATGATTAGGTTATGAGGGCTCTGCCTTCAAGAATGAGATTCATATTCTTATAAAAGAGGCCCCAGACAGATACTGTTCTTTATACCATGTAAGGATGCAGCTGGAAGGTGCCATCTATGAATCGGAAAGTGGACTGTCACCAGAAACCAAATCTGCTGGCATCTTGATCTTGGACTTCACAGCCCCTAGAACCATAAGTAATAAATTTCTGTTACTTATAAATTACCCAGTCTAAGGTATTTTATTATAGCAGCTTGCATTGAGTAAGCCAACAGCTGAGGAAACTAAGTGACTTACTGTGGCTCACATGGAAGAAAATGGGAGAACCTGGATTTGAATCAGGACCATCTGTTTCCAATGACTCTTATTTATTGTGCCAGAAATTCTTATCGTTTGTCTTTCTGACTTACCCAGGATTCTAACTCTTAAAGATCATTGCAGGAAGCATGGCAATCCTGCAGTTCAAACCTTTGTACCAGTAGCTGATTTTCCCTTGAATTTATTTCTATTTTTTAATCTTTTTGCTGTCCTTTGAATATTTAAAAATCATTTAATGCTAGGTTTACTTTTTACATCCTTTCATGCACTGGCTCTGCTTATTTTATTCAGTCTTGTTTTTTGGTTATTCTTTTTTCCAATTTCTCTATTTGTTTTATGCTTGTAGGACTGTCTTTCCATGTAACCATAGGCGGCAACTTTGAACTTAGTACTCATTCTAGAAGACAGAGATCTAATTAAGGCCATGTGCTTTAGATGCTCAAATATTCACTTAACAGATATTTATTGGGTGTCTTTCATGTGTCATGCTCTGTCCTAAACACTGGGGATTCAGCAGCAAACGAGATGGCCAAGGAACCTAATCTTAGTATGCTTATACTTATGGAAGAAATGAACTGTAAACACATAACTGGATTTTTTTTTAAGGTGACCAGCTGAGATAACCATGGTTGTTTTGAAGAAAACGAAACATGATGATGGGGTAAAGGTGTTCAATATATGGGCTGAGTGGTCAGGGATGGTCTCTGAGATGGTGACATTTAACAAGCCTGGACCAAGCTACATTAAATTATTTCCAGCATCCAAATAATGCACACATAAAGGTACTTACTGTCTGTGTGAACAAATAAAAAACAAAGGAAACAAAGCCCAAGGTGCTAGTGATTAAAGTTTAGGTAGCTATGAGCAGTAAAGCTTCTTAAGGCTGATAAAGAAATGTGGACAAAAACACACCTTTCTCATTTGGTACAATCTCCTGCTTTAGTAGATCTTTTTCTCCCCTGTTTTCTGGGCACCAGGGATTTCTTTGCAAACCTCCCAAACAGATGTGTGTGAATCCTTAAAACTAAAAGTGATGTGTGGATATTCCTTCCTAATAGTAATCAGTAGAGCTCACGGCTTAGTGTTTTGGAGACCCTGCCATTATACTGAAATTTTTTAAATGCTGGCTTCTGATTAAAAGTTGCAGCTAGATTGCTTCAGCCCTTTCTTTTACATGATATTTTCCCTTCAACTAATTTTTTCTTATATGAGTTGTGCTATTTCATATCCAACTAACCTGTGTTTATTTCTTAAGCTATTTATCATCAAAATCTGTGGCTTAAATTTTCAGTTATAGTCTGTGTAGTAATAAATTGTTCTTTGATGATAATACAGATTTGACTGGGTCCATGACTAGAAATCTGGATTATAAAAAATTCAGGCAGTCATATGATATTTACAAATAGATACATATTTGTCATTATGTGGCTAAAATACCCAGACAATTGACTGGTTCGGTTTTGTGGTTTTGGTTTTATTCAGTTTTCCTCCAGATGATTCAGTGTAGATAAATCTTAGAATTTTAAGTGCTCAATTTTCATGGCAGATTACATACTTCTACAATCAGCATAAGTCATCAGCTTTTCTCAGAAATAATAGTTACTCCAAGGACTAGGATCTTGGTTTCTCAGTCAGTATTCCCAGGAATTCTTTGATCTTAATCTTGCATGTAACCTTTGCTCCTTAAAATGAGCTTCTGAATTTTAAACACAAAATGAAAATACTGAGGAAAACATAAAACAAGTAGACTATTAAGATTTTAATGGCTTTATCATTCAGCTAAGTGTTTTCCTTCCTTGTGAGGCCAAGCAAAACAAAAGGGAGCTGAATGAAAAAATCAAACTTTTAGAGACTAACACATCATCTAAGATCATTTCCCATGATCTCATGAAGATTGGGAAAAGAACTGCTAAGTCTCCTGTCCTCTTCCAGAATGAAATTTACTCTGAAAGAATCATGCTAGTCAATATTCCCTAGGTTTGAAGTATCTGGAATAAATGTCTTTC
>CAUYQU010047284.1:0-23849 GCA_963574635.1 Cheracebus regulus | reverse complement strand
AAATTTTATTTTTCCTTCACTTATGAAGCTTAGTTTGGCTGGATATGAAATTCTGGGTTGAAAGTTCTTTTCTTTAAGGATGTTGAATGTTGGCCCCCACTCTCTTCTGGCTTGTAGGGTTTCTGCTGAGAGATCTGCTGTAAGTCTGAAGGGCCTCCCTTTGTGGGTAACCCGACCTTTCTCTCTGACTGCCCTTAGCATTTTCTCCTTCATTTCAACCCTGGTGAATCTGATGATTATGTACATGCAAGGATACACAAAGACTCAAAACAGAGGGATGGAGGAAGATTTACCAACCAAATGGAGAGCAAAAAAGAAAAAAAAACAAGCTGCAATTTTCGTCTCTGATAAAACAGACTTTAAAGCAACAAAGACCATAAGAAACAAAGAAGGACATTACATAATGGTAAAAGGATCAATGCAACAAGAAGAGCTTACGATCCTAAATATATACGCACCCAATACAGAAGCACCCAGATACATAAGGCAAGTTCTTAATGACTTACAAAGAGACTTAGACTCCCACACAAGAATAGTGGGAGACTTTAGCACTACACTGTCAATATTAGACAGATCAATGAGATAGAAAATTAACAAGGATATCCAGGACTTGAACTCAGACCTGGAACAAGTAGACTTAACAAATATTTACAGAACTCTCCACCCCAAATCCACAAAACATACATTTTTCTCAGTATCACATTACACCTATTTTAAAAGTGACCACATAATTGGAAGTAAATCACTCCTCAGCAATTCCATAGCATTTCACAGGTTTAAATAAAACACTGGTTGGATGCTTGTTTGTTATTTTCATCCCTTATTCCTTCCTGTCTCCATTGTTAAGCACAATTATTGGCATAAAAGAGGTTTTTAATATCCATTTTTAGACTGCATTCTAGCCTGGGCAATAGAACAAGAATCCCCTTCTCTCTCCCTCTTTCTCTTCCTCCTTCTTTCTCTCTTTCATTCTTTTCTTTCTTTTGCTCTTTCTTCTTTTCTTTCTCTTTCAAAAAATAAAAAATAAAAATAAAAACTGGAGGTAAGGCCAGTTAAAGGCTTTTTGCTGTCATTCAGGCAAAGAAGGGAAGAGGCCTCAGCTAAGCAAACAGTGAGATTCTGAAAAGCAGACATTCAAAAGCTATTAAAGAATTAAGAGGGCTGAATAAATAGAAATTGGTGGTTTATTTCTTTCATTGAAAGAGGAGTGAATAAAATACCCGTATGAGATAACCAGGTTTAGAGATTTAGAAGCTACACAGATGTGTAGACAATGGGTAATTCAGAGTTCAACCACAGGCAGGTAGGCAGAAAGCATGGAATAAGTGGCAGTGTTAAATAGTACAGGCCTTTCAGAAAGTTATTGGTGACACATTTCAAGATCTTAAAAATTATTATCCTTTGGCCTAGCAACTACACTCTAGAAATCTATCCTAAAGAAAACTCTAATATGTTTTTTAAAAGGGCTTCACCTCAAAGGTGTTTACAACTTTATTCATTATAGCAAACATTTAAAAAATATCCAAATGAAAACAATTAATTAAAAATGATAATACATTTACTCAATGGAATAATACATACCTATTGAAATGAGATTTATAAAAAATTTTTACACAGAAAATGATTTTGTGTTATTTAAATTAATAATGAGATAACATTATTCACCAGTTTCCCAAGAATTAAAAAGAATAACTAAACCCAGGTGTGGTGGCACATGCCTGTATTTCTAGCTACTCAGGAGGCAAAGGCAGGAGGATCACTTAAGCCCTGTAGTTTGATGCCATCCTGGGCAACACAGCAGGACCCTGTCTCTATAGAAAAATAAAAGAATAATATAGGTGATGCTAGAGGAAAACATCACTCTTATGTGTTAGTCTAGAGAGTATAAATTCCTGTAACATTTTTAAAACAATGTGAATTATCTGTTAAAATTTAAAACAGATATATTCTCTGCCCTACACATTCTATTTTGGGAAAGTTCTACTATAAAAACACTAATATGTAGCTCTAAGTTTAAGAATATTTATTATAGTAAAGCCTACAAAATCTAAAATAATCTGAATGCCCATCAACAAAATAAAGGATGCATAAACTATGGTATAACCATATTATGATATTACGTAGTTACTGTATAGAATGTGGTAAATACACATTTACTGACCTCCTCTAGTGTGTGTTCACCTTGTACTGTAAAATGAGAAAAGATGTTGCAAATGTATACATAATACTACTTTTGTAAAGAAACATATGTAGGTATCTGTACATGACTATTTTAATAGAGTGAGACGTTAGACTATTAACATCATTTGCTTGGTGGGGGAGTGGAAATGGAAAGGTGGGGGTAAAATAATAGCAAAATATGAAAATATATATAACACTAAGCAAAAATATAAAACAAAATTCAGTCAGTGATATAACTGGAAATAAGTAAAACTTGTTTAGAAGATCACAATGAAATAAAAACAATAATTGAATTAAGGAATAGGTTAATGCAAAACCTTGCCCTAAATTCCTGTATTACTTTAATATGGTATTTGCAATAAAGCACAAAAAACTTTTGTGATATAATATTAAAGGGAATAAAAACAGGACACCAATATGTATCATAGTATGAGATTACATAAAGTAAGCAAAAAAGTGTAAGAAATTACACCAAAGTTCTACTAATCGTTGTCTTTGTATAAAGAAATATAGTAACCTATTTTTTCTAACTTATATTCTCTAAATGCTTCATATAATATTTTAATTTAAAAAGAGACTTTTATGTGCCACTGGAATATCAGCTAATATTGGATTTGATGTGTCAAATCAAGAAAATCATAATGGTTTCAGGGGCTCAAAAATTAATGGCAATATCAACTAAATCGCATTGAAATAAGAGGCTTTAATAAATTTGTATCTAATTTGTAACTAATTTTTTCCCATGAAAGTTGAATGTTTTATTCTAGAAAAGCTGTTGGGGATTTTTCCCAATAATAATCAAAGTTTTGTGATTAGCATCCAAATGACGTAAAAAAAGCAATTAAGACAAGGCTAGAGCTGAAAGAGAATCAAGCTTAAAGAGAAGTATAAACTTCTAAATAGCCTACCACCATCACCATGGTCATCACCAAGCAATTATTTAGGGATTATTGCATGTTAGGCACTTTCATGTACATCACTTAATCCTCATGAACATCCTTAGGTAGGTACAGTTATCCCTATTTTGACAGTAAGAAAACTGATGTTCAAGGTGATTAAATTTCCAAGGTCATACACAGGTGGTAAAACTCAGGAAGCCAGGATTTGATCGCAAGTCGAATAACTTCAGTAAAGATGCTCTTAACCACCATACTGTACAGGGTGGCTAACCATATAACTTACTACCCAGATGAGACTCTACCGGGAATAAAAAAGGGAACTATTAAGAAATATGCCTGGACACCTATAAAACGTGACTCTCCCAGGTAAGCCAGGACATGAGTTTAGCCCATCCACAGCTCCCAATTATGAAACTTGGATACTTAGAAGAAAGAAGAAAAAGTTAACATTATTGGAGTTTAATTTTACTTACAAAACACAGTGCTGAAAAGGAATATAAAGATGAAATCACTGATATAATCATTCACTAGTTCTTCCAATAACTTCAAGAGCTCTACTTAAGAATTTCAGGAATAAGTACTTCACTTACACAGTTAAATTAATACATAAATCAACCCAATATAATCTAAAGACAAATTATTACAAACCATTGAACTAAAATCTGTAAATGAATACTATTACTACCTAAAAAGATAAATTGAAGAAAAATTTTAACTGGAGTATTAATAGCACAAAGATTTAAAATTAAAGACAAAGTTCAAAATTTATGAAAAAGCAGTAATAACACTGCTTTTTGGGTTTACAATAGCACATTGCATTATAGGAGACTTGGTGTTATAAAACAGTAACTAAACTACATCAATAGGCCTGAAGCTGACTAAGGCTTTAGTACAAGAACCAGGGACCAGGCTGGATGCAATGGCTCTTGCCTGCAATCCAAGCACTTTTGGAGGCTGAAGCAGCAGATCACTTGATGTCAGGAGTTTCAGACCAGGCTGGCCAACATGGTAAAACCCCATCTCTACCAAAAATACAAAAATTAGGACAGTGTGGTGTTGCGCACCTGTAATTCCAGCTACTAGGGAAGCTGAGGCAGGAGAATCACTTGAACCCAGGAGGCAGAGGTTGCAGTGAGCCAAGATTGCGCCACTGCACTCCAGCCTGGGAAACAGTGAGACTACGTCTCAAAAAAAAAAAAAAAAAAAGAACTAGGGCCCAAAATTCTAATCAACTATGAAAAACTTAACTCAGACTTGGCAAATGAGATAGAAAAGTCAAGTAAAATAATCCAACACAATCTAATTCTTAAATTCTTAAATGTTAACACATGTAAAAGCCAATTACTAGTAAGTATAACTGCAAACATATTACTAAATTACTAGTTTCTAAAAAGTACCAACAGGCCAAAGAAATAAAAGACATGTATGCATGGCAGCTGGAACACTAAAATTTTATTTGACATTTCTATTCCTCATGAGAGCAAAGCCAAGACAATTTTTTCTAGCATAGTGCCAGAGAAGACTGCGAGTGACTCAAATTCGTTTCTAAGGCCCTTGACCCGGAAATTCTGACTCATTAGGTCCAGGTGATTCTGATGAAGAAGGTCAATGGAACAAACTGCAAACAACATTGTCCTAGCGCAGTAGGTCTCACACTTTGGGACCTTCAGAATCACCTGTATTCTGATGAATACTGGCTGTATTCTCCCAGTTTTTGTTCAGCAGAGATCTAGAGTGGGGCCTGAGAGCTGCTACTTCTAATAAGCACCCAAGTGATGCTGGTCCTTTTGAGACCACTTTGAGAATCATGTCCCTCAACTAATGAAAAACACAGCACCCAAAAGGGATTCCTCCATCCAATTAAAATAAAAATATTTTTTAAAAAGCAAAGGTAAGTAAAGTATAGATGCCTTAAACCTAATCAGTATTTTTTTTAAATGGGTTAGGTTGTAAAATATAACTCTGATTATACAGTAATATGCTTATTGGAGAATATTTAGAAAACAAATTATAAAGAAGAATATAAAAAAAGCATCTTTAAACTCACCTGTCAGGAAAAAGCCTTGTTAATATTTTGGTATTTATCTTTCTTGTTTTATCCCTATGGGAGTGTGGGTATATCATACTCATCTAATTTTGTTTTCTTTTGAAAATATGTTTTTCAATAAAATTGCTTAATAAAGTACTAAGAATAATATAAAGATAAAATCATTAAAGTGTCATATCAGAAGAGTTTTTAAATTATTTAGTACAGTACAAGGATTTCCAAAGTCATTGAATGATTCTGAAGTTTAATTTTTTTTAAATAAATACATGGTTAGAATTCTTGTCCAAATGTAAAACTGTTTGTTTAAAACAAAACAGGCCAGATGCAGTGGCTCACACCTGTAATCCCAGCACGTTGGAGGTCAAGGTGGGTAGATCATTTGAGGCCAGGAGTTTGAGAGCAGCCTGGCCAAAATGGTGAAATCCTGCCTCTACTAAAAATACAAACATTAGCCACGCATGTTGGTGGGAGCCTGTAGTCCTAGCTACTCGAGAGGTTGAGACAGGAGAATAGCTTGAATCTGAAGGGGCAGAGGTTGTGGTGAGCTGAGATAGCGCCATTGCACTCCAGCCTGGGCAACAAGAGCAAAATTCTGTCTCAAAAAAAAAAAAGTGAATAAAATAAAAATAAAAAAATATATATACAAGCAGGCATCACTTTGCATAGTGCTGCGTTAACTGAAAAATAGGTATATGAGAACTCTGTTCTCCTTTTGCATGATTCCAGGTAACTGTGGTGACTGTGAAAGGGAGGAAATGTTTCCAATGTGCATGAATTTCTGTTAATTTCAGTACCATGGAAAGCAAGGACAGCCATAATTGCGGTCCATAATGAAGACTCCACTCATCAAGAAAAGATATTTATACGTATTGTTTCAACAAACATGAAGGAGGGTGATACATGTAAGAAAGAGTTCTACCAAAAAATAAGGACAAGATAAAATGTATGCATACCAACAATATGAACATAGTGTGTTTACTGACGTTCTATGTATTTAGGACTGCAGATGAAACCTACTTGTCACAAAATATACACTACGTGCCTAGAACCTCAGTCTATCTTTAGAAAGTCAGATACAACAATATAATTTCTTTAAATATTTAACTAGTGGAGGAATTTTTTTAACTTTAAAGGGTTGGGTGTACAATTAATGTCACAGGTTTATGTCAAATGTAAAAATAAATGGCAAAAGAATATTTTGCAATCACCAAGTTAAGTCAAATTACCAATGCACAATTCAGTGTTCCTTTATTTCCTACTTGCAGAAATACACTATACCCAGAGAAGAATAGCTTTTTTAAGAAGGAAGAGAAAAACAGTAACAAGATACACTGCATTAGGCAAGTAATTAAACGTGAATAATTAAATATAAGAATGTGCTATATTGTAGTTTAAACATAAGAAATAGCTGCATTCTGTAGGTCCATTCATATCGTTCAACCTAATATTTCTAAAGAAAGAAGAACAGCTAGTAAACAGATACACAACAGATATAATCTTAAGCGAATTATATCAACATAAACAATTATTAATTACCACGTCAGAAAGACCTATAACTTAATTCTACTCTGTTTTGTAAGAAACCTTTAACATGCAATTTTCCCACATACTTATATAATGTAAATACTGACAGTATCTGTATTAATCTCATTAAAATATCCTTTAAAGGACATTATGCAAGCAAAGCCAAATAACAGTAAATATTCACCTTTCGATCAATAACATTTATCAGATGCTATGAAGAACACTCTTCATGTGCCAAGCATATGTTTTACAATTTGAGTTTAATAAAACTAGAATTCACCATGTGTATTACACATTTTACTACTTATTCCATATATTAACAAAAAGAAAAGCTAGAAAAAATGTATAATGATAGTTAAATGGGTAAAAGGTTTATCTCACACATCAAATATCATGCCATTTCTAATAAGTATTCAAAATATGTAATATGAGTAAACATTTCTAATCAAAATTTTGCCTAGTGGAGGAATAAAATCACAGACCTCCAACTTGTTTTAATCGTACAAAAAAAAAATTCTGAGCAAGAAAATCTTTAGTAATATAATATGCATATTTGTCTCTGCATATCAAATACCAATTATAACCACAGTTAAATTTATTTTTAAGCCAAGAAATTATCATGAACAATGAGGAAAAGACAAAAAATAGACCTATCTTTGCAAATAAAACCTGCAGACTTGCCATCTTACTCTTCCTGTAAAGACACATGAAAGCATAGTTATGCACTGAACTGGAGGACAGCATAGCAGGACTATGCCCAAATGATAATGAGAATAAATGATTAAGAAAACAGAAATGAAAAGGCTAAACTGAATTTTGTTCCACAGTCAAACAGATGAGTCCAAAGTCTGGGTGAAGGACAAATTGTGAGAATTTCTATTTTTAAAAAGTTGCTGTTTTTGGCAGACAGCACAAGTCTTAATATGGTTGACTTATGCCATAAACACCCTACTTAATTAAACTTATGTTATTAGCACAATTATAAATACCTTAAATGTATGTTATTAGCACAATTATGAATACCCTGAATATTTTCACATTATATTCATGAATCATCAGAATATTACTAATTTTAATTTTAATGATTTCTTACCAAATCAGCCTACTGTGTAAACTTTTCAGTGGTTTCAGAATAGGGTAGGAAAGTGGATTTTCATGTACTTTTTCTCTGTACCTACATCTTACCTCTTCCTTCCTCTAATCTGTGCCTTCTGATTACACGTTGCCGTTTTTCTTCTTGTCGTAACTGAAGGTGTTCTTCAATGTTAACCCCAGGCACTGGGACAGCTAGGTAATAGGCCAAAAAAAACATAACAACAACAATATATATGTTATATCATAGCTATGACAGAACTACATAAAATTCAAGTAAAAGCCAGCAAAAAACATTGCCTAAAACACAAAATATTTTTACTGTAAGAACTTTTAGCGAAAAAGGGAAAAAGAATCCCATTCCCGCTAGGCATGGAGGCCCACACCTGTAATCCCAGCACTGTAGGAGGCCAAAGTGGGGGATCACCTGAGGTCAGGAGTTCAAAACCAGCATGGCCAACATGGTGAAACCCCGTCTCTACTAAAAACACAAAAATTAGCCAAACGTGCTGGAGGCCGCCTGTAATCCCAGCTGCTTGGGAGGCTGAGGCAGGACAATCACTTGAACCCAGAAGGCAGAGGTTGCACTGAGCTGAGATCAAGCCACTGGACTCCAGCCTGGGCAACAGGGTGAGACTCTGTCTCAAAAAAAAAAGAAGCTCATCCCTTAAATAATATCATATTGTAAGTTAATATAAGAGCAGTGTTATATACATTAATTATTATCTTAATTTTTTAACATATATCTAAAAGAAATTGTTTAAACTGTCAGACTTACTGAGTTGAGGACAACTCAGTGTAGTATAGTATAATCAATCAAAATTACCTAAAAGAAGATCTAAAGGTATCATTTCTTTCACTGCATCAAGAATTCCTCTTTGTCTTGCCTCCTGACCATCCAATTCTCTTGCACAAGCCTTGCAACATCCACACACAGCACAACCAGATTCTCCAGAACCACAACCACAGATCCTAGAAAGAAAAAGACAACTGAGATCTTCCTAATTTTTCCTTAAAACTCTTTTCTATAACTTCTTTTCTACATTTTTCAAATTGTTAAATAAATAAGTAAATCACTTCTTTAGATCAAGATTGTCATTGTAAAGAATGGGTATAAATAGCAGAATAATTAAAAACAATACTCTGATTAAGCTCCCAATATGCATAACTGGTATATTTCTACAAAAAATACAAACAGATTCTGCTATCATCAAAGCCACTATGTTGAAAATAATCTTTTAAAAGATTTTGCAGTTAGTAACACACCAGAAGCTTTAGGATTAAGTGATCCAGATGGGTTGGTTGACTAAAAACAATCAAAGTTGCTGTCCAGCAGATAAGTGAAGGCAGGTGTTGGCAGCCTTCAGCAAGTCTAGCTTGCCAGCTTCATGTAATATGTCTCCTTCCTGCCTCTTCTTTACATGCCATCATCTCCCATTCTCTCCTTTCATTCAGTCCAATTACCTGTTCTTTTCCTCCTCTGTCCCTTTGATATCAACTGTGAACCATAAGGGGTATTTGTTGACAAGGATGCTCCCAGAAACTGACTTGAGGGTCAGTGAAACTAACTTCTTAGTCACGTATTTTGTAGAAGGCATAGCTTTAATGTTACTCATTGGATCAGTCCTTAATTTTGACAGCCTTGCTGAACCCCAGGTTATACAGATTTTGGAAGGTGCAAGAGGAAGAACATACCTGGCAGCAGTTTAAAAGATACAGCTAAGCACCCTATGAAATGTCTCACTTTTTAAAGCAAGCATTACAATTTGGAGGATCACTTACTACACAGTAAAAATGATGACACAGTAATAGCCCAACTGACACTATTTTTAAGATAGTGTCTTAACTATCTTAAATGACACCAATTCTTCTCAAAATTTTCCCAAAAATTAAAGAGAATACTCCCCAATTCATTCCGTGAGACCAGGATTACTCTGATACCAATGCCAGACAAAAAGTGAAGAAAAAGAAAGAAGAGAAGAAAGAAGGAGGAGGAGGAGAAGAGAAGAAAGAAAGGAGGAGGAGGAGGAGGATGAGAAGGAGAAGAAGAAGAAAGAGCAGAAAGGGAGGAAAAGGAGGGGAGGTGGCCCCCCCAAAAAAAAAACACCCTATAGACCAATACCCCTTATGAATAATCATGCAAAAGTCCTCAACAAACTAAAAAGAAAAAATCTGCAGGATATTAAAAGAATTATACACCATAACCAAGTGGGATTTATTCCTGGAATGCAACGAACAAAAATCAATCCATGTAATATTAACAGAATGAAAGGAAAAAAACCACATGATCATCTCAATTGATGCAGAAAATGCATGTGACAAAATTCAATGCCCTTTCATAGTAAAAACAGTTGACAAACTAGGAATAGAAGGAAATGAGCTCAACATAAAAACCACGTATGAAAAACCCACAGTGAACATCATGTGAGAGACTGAAAGCTTTTTTCTAAGATCTGGAAGAAGACAAGGATGCCCACTTGGACCACTTCTAAACAGCACTAGACGTTCTAGCCACAGCAATTGGACAGGAAAAGAAATAAAAGTCATCCAAAGTAGAAAGAAAGAAGTAAAATTATCTACATTCACAGATAATACAATCACGTAAGTAGAAAACCCTAAAGATTCCACACACAAAAAAAACTGATAGAGTAAATGAATTCAGTAAAGTAGGAAGATACAAGTCAACACACAAAAATCAGCTATATTTCTAGATATTAACAATGAACAATATGAAAATGAAATTACAGAAACAATTCCATAGCATCAAAAAGAATACACTTGGTAATTAACCAAGGTGAAATGAGAACTAAAAAACATTGCTGGAAGAAATTAGAGATGACATAAATAAATAGAAACACATCTTATGTTCCTGAATTAGAAGATAATGTTTTTAAGATGTTCATACTACCCAAAGCAATCTACAGATTCATTGTAATCCCTATCAAAATCCCAATGATGTTTTTTACGGAATAGAAAAACCTATCCTAAAATTCACAGAAAATCTCTAGGGACCTCGAATAGCCAAACAATCTTGAAAAGAAGAACAAAGTACACATAGTTTCTGACTTCAAAACTTACTACAAAGCTACAATAATCAAAACAATGTGGTGCAGCATAAAGACAGTCACACAGACAAGTGGGATAAAACGGTCAGCTGAGAAATCTTCCTTCACATATATGGTGAAATTATTTTTGACAAAGGAGCCAAGATGATTCATAAAGAAAGGATCATCTTTTCAATAAATGTTTCTGGGAAAACTGGGTATCCACATGAAAAAGAATGAATCTGAACACTTCTCTAATACCAGAATTAACAAAAATTAACTCAAAATGAATCAAAGACCTAAATGTAAGACCTAAAACTATTTAAAAAAAGAAAAAGAAAAAACTCTTGGAAGAAAAGATACAGTAAATGCTTTACAACATTAGATTGGGAAATGATTTCTTGGATATGACACCAAAGGCACAGGCAACAAAAGAAAAACAATAGACAACTGGACTTCATGAAAATTTTAAAAATCTTGTGCTTGAAAAGACAATGTCAATAGAGTAAAAACACAACCCACAAGACAGGACTTTTTATTTTCAAATCATATATCTGATAAGGAATTAATATTCAAACTATATAGAGAACTCCTAAAACTCATCAACAATAACAAAAGAAACCGAAAACCTGATTCAAAAATGAGCAAAGGACTTGAATAGCATTTCTCCAAAGATCTCCAAAGAAGATCTCCAAATGGCCAAAAAACTTATGGAAAGCTGTTGAATATCACTAATCACTGGAGAAATTCAAATGCAAACTATAACGAGATACTACCTCACACCCATTAGGATGCCACTGCCAAAATAAGAGATAATAAATGTTAAGAAGGATGTGGAGAAACATCTGTACATTATTGGTGGGAAGGTAAAATGGTTGGCTGCTGTGGAATATAGTATGGCACTTCCTCAAAAGATTAAAAATAAAATTACCATATGGTCTAACAATTCCACTTTTGGGTAATACCCAAAAGAGCTGAAAACACGGCCTCAAAGAGCTACCTGTACACCCATCTTCACAGCAGCATTATTCACAATAGCTACAATGTGGAAGCAACACAAGTGTCCATTAATGTGTGAATGGATAAGCAAAATGTAGTAGACACATACAATAGAATATTATTCAGCCTCAAAAAGCAAAGATGTTCTGACATATACTAGAACCCGGATGAACCCTGAGGATACTATGCTAAGTAAAATAAACCAGTCACAAATATTCTATGATTCTCCTTATATGAGAGGTATATAGAGTAGTCAGAAAGAAAATAGATAGTAGAATGGTGGATGCCAGAGGTAGGGGAGAGGGATGAATGGGGATTCATTGTTAAATGGGTATGGAGTCTCAGTTTTACAAGATGAAGAGTTATGGAGACGGATGGTGGTAGGTTGCACAACATTATGAATGTATTTAATACCTCAGAACTGTCACTTAAAAATAGTTGAGATGGTCAATTTTATACGTATTTTATCATAATGAGATGTGTAGTCACAATTTTGTAATAATTGAAGTCAGCTTTAATAGTCCTTAGTATTCTGATATATTGTTTGCTTCATTAATAAAGCAACTATTATACTTGGTTAGTATTGTCTATGTAGGTCTATGAATAATTATTAGAAACTATATAAGTATCTGGGGGAAAAACATATGAAGAATAATTAATTTCAAAGAAAATTCATAGATTTTCTTCATGATGTATACTGGCTGCTTAAGCTCAAAGAGTGGGAATATTAAATTTTATTTTTATTATTTGTTTTTTTGAGATGGGAGTGTTGCTATTTGCTGAGGCTGGTTTCAAACTCCTGGCCTCAAGTGATCCTCTGGTCTCAGCCTCCCAGTGTTGGGATTATAGATGTAGGCCACTACACTCAACTAACATTGAATTTTAATAGAAATACCATTGGAGAGATCCAGAAGAATAAATTTCAATTCTAACACTGTTAAAAAAAAAATCATAGAATCTTTCTGCATCCAAATTAAATTTAAAAATAAATAAGTTAGGTGCTTAAAAACAGAAAACAGAGCCAAACATAAAGTACTACAGAATAAATATTATCCTTTGATAAAGATTACTGTGAACTGCTTCTACTAATAACGTAAAGAAAATTTGTTTTTAAAAAGTCGTATCAGCCTTAGAGAAAAGACCTGTTATATATGACCCATTTAACTATGATAGGCCAAACACAAAGTTAGAAATAAATTCCTATTAGATCCAGACAGTATTTGGGAACAAGCAATTACGAGAGTTGCTAAAGAGGAAGGTCAAGATGCAGAGATGGCTGTTTTCCTTCTGGGCTTCTCTTCACAAAATTTTCTCTACTCCTCCAAATCAGCCAATTATCAGAAAGCTGATCTTACAAAGAATATCCCATCATGTTATAGTGGCTGTAACTAGATGTAGAAAACAGAGTTCAAAATTCTTCCTAACATCTAGCAGAAAGCCTGCATTTTTATTCTTCCAAACTTACATATTAACTTTAAAGTGACAACAATATAGAACCCTGAAAAATGTGGTCACTGAGAATAAGCATAAATATAACAGGTATAATGTAACTTTAGAAGCAAGCATACCCAAAATTTCTAAAATTATAAATGGTAAAATTAATTTAAAAGAAAATTATATCTCTAATCAAGTACCCTCTAAGGTATTGATAATTTGATGTAGAATAGATTCATGTTCAACAAAAAGAAATAAAATAGATATCCATCATTAAATAGGCTTAGGAAAACAATACAAATAAAGGCACAGCCCCAAATCTTGAAAAACTTATGACCTGTTTTTAAATAATGGTTTAAATGAATCAAATGAAAGAAAGGCGACCTTAAAGATGACACTAAATTATAAATTATTATAATAGAAAACAATTATAAGAATGATATTTTCTTGGCCTTTTGGCTTAAGATCAAACGAAGATGCCACTGTGTCTTTACAAAAAAAAATATTAATAGTAGTGTACACTCTCGAATGATTTTGCAAAGAAATGTGTTCTGCACATGTTCATTAGTAGGAATCTCTCTTACCCTCCGGGGACTCTGTCTGGCCGTCCACTACTGACACAGCTGGCTCCATAACCTGTACAGTCTCCACAGACAGTGCAAACCATGCACTGCTCGAGCTTCCATTTGTGCATGCCTGGAGGGCACATCATGGACTTCTCATCTTTTTCATCTAGTTCTTCTTCCAGGTCTTCATCCATTGCTGTCGCCATATTTTCAACTCCAAACCCTATTTGACAGATCAACTTGTAATTTTTATACAGATTACTTTGATGTATAAAAGATGGATGACTATATTTCCCAATTTAAAGAATAATGACAGCATGCTAATCCAAGCAATTATACAAAGAAATGCTTAAATTTGAATAACAAAAATACATTTTAATTAAGGGACCACTAATAAATACTCTCCCCATTTCATTTCTGCAAAAGAAGGCAAGGAAGGCTACTGTTAAATGTTTCTTGGCCGTTATCTTCTGTCAATCATACTTTTAAATCTTTTCCTTTTTACCATCCTCACTACCAACACTTCCGTTCAACAGATCAAAGAAAGCCTCCCAACCATGCTCCAAGCCAAGAGTCTGCCACTCTAGATCATCCTTCTACTAGAGGATCCACCAAACATCCTCCCAAAGCACATACTTGATCCCACAACTTCACAGTTTACAAACCTCCACTGACTTTTCAAGGTCCTCAGAAGAACAAAACTCAGAAAGAGGCAGTAGGAACAATATGGCTCCTAATTTTCTCCAATCTCATTTATTTTCCCTCTTTTCTCCAAACACCTGTGTCCTTCCATGTGCTCAGGGCCTTTGCTCATTCCTGCTCCCTCTGCCTCTTTCTTCCCCATTTACAAGACGTCTCTGCCTAACCCGTCTAGCAGAGAAGCTTAGGCCTTCAAAAATTCAGCTCAGAAGTCATTCCCTTTGAAAGTACTTGCTACCTTTTCCAGGCAGTCAGTCACTACCTCCTCAGTGCCTAAACCTCATTTATGACTTTTTAAAATTGTGTTATAATTCATTCATCTTTTAAAAAAAATTGAACACCTACTATACTCCAGGGATTCCTTCATGGCAAGAAATCAGCAAACCTTTTATAAAGGACCAGACTGTAAATAATTTAGGCTTTGTGACCCATACAAACCTTGGTCACATTTTTTACAATCCTTACAATGTAAAATCAATTTTTAGCCTGGAGAGCTATACAAAAAATGACATCAGGTTATACTCTGCAGACCTCTGCTCTAGAAACTGAAGACTATGATACTGAGCTGTTATAAAGCTTATAATATAGTGAGAAAGACAGACATTAATCAAATAACCAAATAAAAATGTGAACTACAACTGACAGGATTTTGAAGGAACATAGTACTATAAGACCATACGATGGGAGAATTAATCTGTGGGAGTCTAAACTTTCCAACTAGACTTAGATCCTCAAAAGAGGATCCTTAAAGGAGTATCTAAGTTATGAGGTTATGTTTTGCTCATATTATCTCTTATTCTTAGTCAACCTTATTCTCCTACACATATAACATCCACTTAACACAGAGCTACCATTCAATACATGTTTATCTAATTAAGAAATAAACTCGTAGCATATATAGCCTTTTTGGGTTTTGCCACTTCTAATCTATGGGCAAGCAGAAAAATTAGATAACCAAGCATCAGATAGCTATATCTAGGATTAGAATAAAGTGATCCTAAAGGAAGCTTGAGTGACTATTTTTAATAACCACAGCTAAAATGTACTGAGCACTATTTGTAATTAGCTCTACAAGTATTACTCATTTAATCATTCCAACAGTACTGGAACTATTATCCTCAAATTAATCTTTACATTCAATGGACTCTCAATCACAATGCCAAGCAGATAAAGCTCGTTGTAATTTATATGGGAAATAAAACCTCCAACCAGGCTACATTAATCAAAAATTTACAAAGAAAAAGGCTGGAAACTTTGACATCAAAATTTTAAAATTATATATAACAAATGAAACTGTAAACCACAGGTTAGTCAAAGATATATAAAACATAATATACAGAAAAGATCCTACAAATCAATTTTTTAAAGTAAGTAAAGTTTGAAGAGATGTTCAAACTCAGTATTAATAATCAAGGGAATGAAAATTAAAATAAAAATGAGAGACCCAGCAATTCTACTCCTAGGTATATACCCAAAAGACATGCATAAAGACTTTCACCAAAAGACATTTACTAGAATGTTCACAGCAACATTATTCATAAAAACCAAAACTGAAAACTGTCCAAATGCCCAAATACCAGAAAGAATTTTTAAACTGTAGTATCTATATATGATTTAATAGAACAAAAATGAACAATCCATACCCACTTGTAACAATATATATGAACTTCATAAACATAAAACAATGAAAAGGAACTGGACACAAAAGAGTTCATACTGCATGATTTCATTTATATGAAGTGTAAGAAGAAAACTGATTCATGGTGATTAACTGGGGGGCAGAGAGGAACATACAGTGGGGCTTTCTGGGGTGCTGGCAATATGTGGTTTCTTAATCTGGGTGCTGTTTACATGAATGCAATCAATTTGAGAAAATTCATCAAGATGCTATGTATACTTTCCTGCATGCATATTATACTTTCATAGCCACCAAATTGACAAAAATCAGTCTGTCAGTATCAACTATTTGATGTGATGTGGAAAATCCAACTCTACTGGTGAGAGTACAAACCGGTACAATCTCTTTAAAGAAAAATCCAATAAAACTGAAATCCACAACAGAGCAATTACACCAGAGAAAGTCTCACACATGTTTGCCAGGAAACACGTATAAAAGAGGTTTCAAATGCATTAATAATGATGAAAAATTGGAAATAAGCCCATCCATCAACAGGAGAATGGATACACTATGGAATATTCATTGTGTGGTTTATCACACATTAGTTAACATAAATCATGTAGATTGGTATGCACCAACATGGACATATCTCAAACAGAATGGTGAGAAAAAAACAATTTGTAGAAAAATATAAATAGCAGATTAACACTTATAAAAACACATAAAACAGTAGTATATTTTTATGCGTAAAATAGATATGATTATGCAATATTATTTTACACATAAAATATAAGAGAACATGTAAAAATATATAAGAACATGACTGAACATATACTTATCAAAGTCATGATCAAGGTTAGCTCTGGAGAGAAATGGAATATGATAATAAGCCTTGGAAGGGGAATACAGGGCACCTGAATCTTATCTGCGATTTTTTTAAAAACTGAAAAAAATGGCAAGACATGGTAGATACATAATTTTTTAATATTTCAGTATTTTCTGTACTTTCCTGGTTTAAATAAACTTTTAAAATATCCCTTTACATTCTTTTAAATTGATACATAACTGTTGAACCTATTTATGGCATACATGTCAATTTTCACACATGTATACAATGTCTAATGATCCAATCTGGGAAACTGGGATCAAGTCAGAGTAACTAGGATATTCTAAACCCTCTCTTCTAGCTATTTTGAAATATACAATATGTTGTTGTTAACTACATTCACCCTACTCTGCTCCTGAACATTGTAACTTATTTCTTCTATGTAACTGTATTTTTGTACCTATTAACCAATCTCTCTTCCTCTCCTGCTCCCACTATCCTTACAAGACTCTGGTAATCACTATTCTATTTACTACCGCCATGAAATCAATTTTTTAGCCCCCATATATGAATGATATTTGTCTCTCTTGGCCTGGTTTATTTCCGTTAACATAATGTCCTTCAGTTCCATCCATGTTGCAGCAAATAACAGGATTTCATTCTTTTTTAGGCCTGAATAATATCCTATTGTATAGGTACTACATTTTCTTTATCCATTCATCTGCTGATGGATACTTAAGCTGATTTTATATCTTGGCTATTGTGAAACTGCTGTGATAAATATGAGAATGCAGGCATCTCTCTGACATACAGATTCCCTTTATTTTGGATACCTACACCCAGAAGTGGGATTGCTGGATCATGTGGCAGTTCTATTTTCAGTTGTTTGAGTCACCTTCATACAAATGAAAAATCTATGTATTCCATAGTTGCTATACTAATTTACATTTCCATCAACCATGTCTGAGCATTCCCCTTGCTCCACATCCTCCCCAGCATCTGCTATGACTCTGCAATCAGTATGCATTTTATGTGTCTTACTTTACTCATCTGCTTTCCAATTCATTACTTACCAACAAAGTAGGTATGATTCCTATTAAATTAAAAAATCTTTTAACAAGTTTACCTTATTACAAAATTTCATCTAAAAATCTAGAACACAGATGTAAATTTATGCTCAAGTTTCAGAATAATAAGTAAACAATGTTGTTCAGTTCAGACTTCTTATAAAACATAATTTGAATATATATTCATATTATAGGTAAAAAAACTAAACTGACTCCTCTTTATCCTAGCAGTCATTATCCAAAACAAGTTTACTAGTTTAGCAAGAAAACAAAGTATATCCATTGCAAAGTAATCCATTTCTTTTTTCTTTTGTTACTTCTTTATTTGCCAATATATTCTAATAACCTGCTCGTTTTTAAAGCTATGTATTTTAAATATACACACAGACACACAAATAAGGCAAAGACAAAGAATGGGATGGGTTCCTGAGATTCAGATGAGTCTGACATCAAGGCCTCTAAAGAGAAGAACCTGGTTAATTTATACAGGACTTAATCTGCGAAAGTATTGGTCCTTTAACCAGAGTTCAATGCTTAGTTCTAATAATATGTATGGATTTTTTTTATTTTCTTGCCCATATGAAATTTAAAACAGAAAATCAGAAATTGGAGTGAAAGTTATAAACACAATGACAGCAGCTAGATGTGAAAATTGAAGGCAAGAAGTAAACATGCTATTTAAAACCACAACAGCAAAACAAGACCACAGCAAACAGGGCAATCAAAGGATAAAGCCCTTTGTTCTCTTCAATAGTCTGAGGCGTTGGAGCAAAGGATACTGTGAAGGATGAGTGTCTACAATTTAGTCTTTTCTTGGTAAAGGGTCAGATATTCATAAGGATCACTCTTAGTTGTCAAGAACAACTTAAAATACAGGTAGCATGTGCTGTTAAATGGAAGATAATATTTGCCAGATAGACTGCTGCCAAAAATGGTTATAATGTAAAACATGTAGTATAAAAGCAGCTAATAAAAAGTTTGGAAAATACTTTTCTGGAGTGATGTAGTCACCAAAGATGCTAAGTCAAAGAAACACTATTTTATGTAGAATTTAGAAGATGATTTGAGTAAGCCAGCTCATTTGCTCAAAAGTTAAAAATCTAAAGTATATTTATTTTTCCAGTGATATTTTATCAGTAAATATTACCAAATAAATAAGAAATTCAGTGGTTTTCCTAATTCACAAGTATAAAATCAAAGAGCCACTGACATCCAATTAAAAAATGTGCAAAAGATCTGAACAGACATTTTTCAAAAGTAGACATACAAATGGCAAACAGGTATATGAAAAGATGCTCAACATCATTGATCATCAGAGAAATACAAATCAAAACTACAATCAGATATTATCTAACCCCAGTTATAATGGCTTTTATCAAAAAGACAGGCAATAACAAATGTTGGAGAGGATGTGGAGAAAAGGGAACCCTCATACAGTGTTGGTGAGAATGTAAATTAGTACAGCCACTCTGGAGAACAGTATGGAGCTTCTTCAAAAAACTAAAACTAGAACTATCATATGATCCAGCAATATCACTGTTAGGGATATACTCAAAAGAAAGGAAATTAGTACATCAAAGAGATACCTGCACTCTTATGTTTATTGCAGCACTATTCACAATAGCCAAGATTTGGAAGCAACCTAAGTGTCCATTAACAGATAAATGGATAAAGAAAATGTGGTATATAAACTCAATGGAGTACTATTTAACCATAAAAAAGACTAAGATGCTATCATTTGAAATAACAAGGATGGAACTGGAGGATATTATGTTAAGTGAAATAAGGCAGGCACCAAAAGACAAACTTCACATGTTCTTTCTCATTTGTGGGAGCTAAAAATTAAAACAATTGAACTCATGAAGATAGAGAGTAGAATGATGGTTACTAGAGGCTGGGAAGGATAGCAGGGGAGAGTTGCGCAGGACATGGCGATGATTATTTGGCACAAAAATATAATTAGATGCAATGAATAAGATCTACCATTTGATAGCACAACAGGGTGACTACAGTTGGTGATAATTTGTTGTTGTACAGAACAACTGACGGAGTACAATTGGAATGTTCATAACATACAGAAATGATAAATGCTTGAGATGATAGAGAACCCATTTACCCTGATGTGATCATTACACATTGTATTCCTGTATCAAAATAACTCATGTTACCCCATACATATACCTACTATCTACCCATAAATTTTTTTTTTAATTAAATAGGAACAAAAAGAAAAAGAAGAGCCACTCATTTTGAAAAGAACAAGACTTTTCACTATGTTGTTCTGAAAAACTAATGAAAAGACAACACAGATTTTCCTTTCTAAGAATTAAAGACCTACCTTTCCCGCCTTGGTTCATGGCACCAGTGTCTCGTCCACACTGTCCTTTATTATTTACACCAAATGTCCACACTTCTCCATTCTTCATTAAAACACAAGTGTGAGCTTTGCCCATAGCTACCTGAGTTACAAAATGGCCCTTCAAATCAGTTACCAAACCTATAAGAAAGATACAAATTTAGTAAAAACAACAAAAAGACCCTTCTGGGCCTAGTAAAAGAACTACCTCAATGCAGAACTTTTTATTTCTGTGGCAAAATAACTCACCAAAATGAGAAATAAGTAGCCAAAAGACTGGGAGAGTATCACTGAATTAACTTTGTAACTTTGTAATGTAGTTTCAATGAATCCTAAAATATTATCATCCAGACTTGGGACATATCTTTACTGTAGCTTTCTCTCAAGTTTATTTCTCCTGAATGCTTCCTCCAAATGGTAACACCTCTCTACAGTACTCAGAAGAGTCAGAAAATCTCAAACTTTTCTGGTCTAAGCACAAAGGAGTTCATAAATAATTTATTTTACCTGCTGTGACCTGCCTCAGCCAAACCAAGTAAAATACTTGCTATAGTACACTGACATGATACTGTTTATATAGAAACCAGTGAGACTTTCTAAAACAGTATTTTCCCATCCTTTTCAACCTAAAATGATTTCTTGCACAATCCAATATAAAGCTATTTTCTAAACTTCACTAATTCACATATTACTTTCATTATACTTGTCATATCCAAGTGCCACCCATATTCTATTTAATATGTATTGTATCAACTCTAAATTGAAGCATCTTTAACCTTATCAAGTAGTAATAACATTAAAAATCAAAGATTATTGACTATTTTTCCAATATACTTTAAAATAAAAACACATTTTAAAGTATTTGTTTCATTTAAATTACAAATAATATCAATCTCCTATTATGCTTTGGGGAAACTATTCTACATTATTAGCTCAGATACTACTTCCTTAAGGTGGCCTTCACTTTTACCTTACACTAATTTAGGTCTTTTTGTTAATTACTTCTCAAAAATTTCCACCTTTAATATTTACATTTGAAAAAGGTAAATATATGTGTGTGTATATATAAAATGGTATTTTATTATTAATAGTACTAGCTGACATGTTTTGAGATCTTACATGATGTGCAAGGCTCTGTGCTAAGCATTTCTTAAGCTCTACCTTCTATAATCTTCACAACAACCATAGAAAAAAACAAAAAGAAAACTCTTAAAGATTAAGTAAACTGACATCCAGTTAAACGTTAAGTACTGTTAAACTGTTACCCAATTAAAAGTGTTGGTGCCAGGGGTCGGGTGCACTGGCTCACGCCTGTAATTCCAGCACTTTGGGAGCCTGTGGTGGGCCGATCACGATCACTCGAGGTCAGGAGTTCGAGACCAGCCTGACCAACATGGTGAAACTTTGTCTCTATTAAGAATACAAAAAATTAGCTGGGCATGGTGACGTATGCCTGTAATCCCAGGCTGAGGTGGGAGAATTGCTGGAACCCAGGAGGCAGAGGTTACAGTGAGCTGAGATCATGCCACTACACTCCAGCCTGGGAGACAGGGTGAGACTCCATCTCAAAAAAAAAAAAAAAAGAAGAAAGTGGTGTTGGTGCTAGAATCTGAGTCTATGTCCACAGCCATTAAATGACACTTCGCCAATATTTAAGTTCTGCAATACCCAACTATCTCTCAGATCCTCAAAAAGACAGTAACCAGGTCTGTCAGGTCCATCAATCACTAATGTATCATCCATGCTCAATAAATGTATGTTGAAGAAATATACAAGTTTCCATCAGCTCTACCCAGTGGATGTTAGCAAGCAGCAATTATATTGAATATTATTTTTAAACTGTACAAGAGCCTACCCCCAAATTTTGATTTATTCTCATAGTTGTGGCTAATTGAGAATCTAAATATTACCACATTAAGCCAGTTCACATATCATCTGGGTACACCTTGACTTAATAATTGCTATAAATGTTCTATAGGTGTAATTTCCCCAGCATGAGACAATCACATAAATTTGTAATCATAAGCTTCATTAATTCTAGTTTCCTTTTATCAAGAAACTCAAAGGCTTTTTTATAGCATATAAAATCCTTCTAAGTGGGATGCCTAATTCATTATACTCTTTTCTAGCTGCTAGAAAGAAAATCTAGTAATCAAATATGACAAGTTTCAGAGATTAGCATTTATAAATATAAAACGATTTAGCTATTTCTACCCTTCACATCCACTTCTTAAACTTTTGGTTTATAAATCACCCAGACACTTGAAAGTAATTCTTTAGACCCAACACTGTGCTAGGCACTGGGGATAGAACAGTAAATAACACAGATTATCTCAGCCAAACACCCTAATGGGGGAGATAAAACACTTCAACTATTTTAAAGCAGCTTTGTCACGAAAATCACCTCCCCAGGATACTACCACTGTCCCAGGGCCATGTCTCATAAGCACCTGAGTCTAGGGAAAGCATTCCACACACGTCACAGCAACAGTGAAGCTTCCCTTGCCAAGATCTATGATTAGCTCTGCATGAAACTAGGAACAGTGTTCCTAGTGACAAGATACGACAGAAAATTTCTCTTTCTAAATTTTGGAAGGAAATGTAAAAAATGTAGAGAAAGTATGCTACAAACATAAATGTTCTAGATATATCTTCATAATACATAACTAGTATTGAAACTTCTTTGCATAAAAGTAAAACTTTTTTTTAAACTTACTTGAACTATCAGAGTAAATGGCATCCTTTCCAAACATGTAGAGTTCTCCATCTTTAGAAATCACAGAACTACTTCCATTATTGCAGGCTGTATATACCACAATCTTTCCTTCCATCTTAATGATCTTTTTAGGTTTATAGGGTTTTGATTGCCGTCTGCTCTTAGCTTTAAAAAATAAATGAGATTAAATCAATACCTCTAGGTACAAATAATAATGGTTTGTATATAAAGTTCAAAGAAAAAAAACATGTATTATTTGGATTTATGACACTATTTATTTCCACAAAGGCCTGGGCCTCCCAGCATATCACTTAAAATTAGTCACCCTGCTAGCCTCATCTGGCTAATTAATATTTAGGCTATCATTGCCAGATCCTCATTCCTTGAAGTACATTCAAATTCTCAGTAAGAAATATCAGTTTTCTATCAAACTCCTGGGGGACCCAATCTCTAAATTAGCTTATTGCATTATTAACACCACTCTACTAACACATATCTAAAATCTCCTTTTTTCCCCAAATTGTGATTCACATGTATTCTTGTTACATCCTAGAAAGTAAAATAAGTTCCTCATTCATTCAACACATTTTTATTAAGCAGTTACATCAAGTCAAGGAGATATTATAAGGAAGGGATATATATATATATATATATATATATATATATATATATATATATATATGGATGGAGAGTGAATATTTTTAATAAGTGGTAATTCAAGCAGTCTCTGCTCTCTAAATCTAAATCGTTGAGCTAAGAAAAATATCAGACACATCAACCA
>CAUYQU010047280.1:0-13954 GCA_963574635.1 Cheracebus regulus | reverse complement strand
GATTGGGCCATTTAGCCCTTTTACATTTAAGGTTAATATTGTTATGTGTGAATTTGATCCTGCAATTTTGATGCTGGTTGGTTGTTTTGCCCGTTAGTTGATTCAGTTTCTTCATTGTGTCAGTGCTCTTTACCATTTGGTATGTTTTTGGAGTGGCTGGTACTGGTTGTTCCTTTCAATGTTTAGTGCTTCTTTCAGGAGCTCTTGTAGGGCAGGTCTGGCGGCAATGAATTCTCTCAGTAATTGCTTGTCCATAAAGGGTTTTATTTCTCCTTCACTTATGAAGTTTAGTTTGGCTGGATATGAGATTCTGGGTTGAAAATTCTTTTCTTTAAGGATGTTAAATATTGGTCCCAACTCTCTTCTGGCTTGTAGAGTTTCTGCTGAGAGGTCTGCTGTGAGTCTGATGGGCTTCCCTTTGTGGGTGACCCAAACTTTCTTTCTGGCTGCCCTTAGCATATTTTCCTTCATTTTAACCCTGGTGAATCTGATGATTATGTGCCTTGGGGTTGCTCTTCTTGAGGAATATCTTTGTAATGTTCCTGTATTTACTGGACTTGTATGGTGGCCTGCCTTGCTAGGTTGGGGAAGTTCTCCTGGATAATATCCTGAAGAGTGTTTTCCAGCTTGGATTCATTCTCTCCATCACATTCAGGTACACCTATTAAATGTAGATTAGGTGTTTTCACATAATCCCATATTTCTTGGAAACTTTGTTCATTTCTTTTCACTCTTTTTTCTCTAATCTTGCCTTCTCGTTTTATTTCATTGAGTTGATCTTCGACCTATGGTATCTTTTCTTCTGCTTGGTCAATTCAGCTATTGAAACTTGTGTATGCTTCATGATATTCTTGTGTTGTGTTTTTCAGCTCCATCAAGTCATTTATATTCCTCTCTAAGCTGTTTATTCTTGTTAGCATTTTGTCAAACCTTTTTTCAAGGTTCTTAGTTTCTTTACATTGGGTTAGAACATGATATTTTAGCTCCGAGAAGTTTGTTATTACCCACCTTCTGAAGCCTGTTTCTGTCAATTCATCACACTCATTCTCCATCCAGCTTTGTTCCCTTGCTGGTAAGGACTTGTGATTCCTTGGAGGAGGAGAAGCATTTTGGTTTTGGGTATTTTTATCCTTTTTGTGCTGGTTTCTTCCCATCTTTCTGGATTTATCTGCCCGTGGTCTTTGTGGCTGGTGACTTTCAGGTGGGGTCTCTGAGTGGACGTCCTTTCTGTCTTTCTGTTGCTGATGAAGTTATTTCTTTCTGTTTTTTAGTTTTCCTTCTAATAGTCAGGTCCCTCTGATGTAGGACTGCTGGAGGTCCACTCCAGACCCTGCTTGCCTGGGGATCACCTGCAGTGGCTGCAGAACAGTAAGAGTTGCTGCAAGTTTCTTCTTCTGTTATCTTTGTCCCAGAAGGATACCCGCTAGATGTCATCCTGAGCTCTCCTTTATGAGGTGTCTCTTTGGTTATATGGGGGTCAGGAAGCTGCTTGAGGAGACAGTCTGTCCCTTATAGGAGCTCAAGTGCTGAGCTGTGAGCTCCGTTTTTCTGTTCTGAGCTGCTGGGAGGGTACGTTTAAGTCTGCTGCAGCAGAACTCATAACCACCTTTTTTCCAGCTGTCTGTCCCAGGAAGGTGGGGCTTTATTTATAAGTTCCTGTCATTCTGCTGCCTTTTTTCAGAGATGCCCTGCCCAGTGAAGAGGTAACCTAGTCACAGTCTGCCAGCAGAGGTGTTGCTGAGCTGCCGTGGGCTCTGCCCAGCTGCTGTGTGAACTTCCTTGCAGTTTTGTTTATAGGGGTATAGTTAGAACTGCCTCGGTAATGGCAGTCTGCCTCAGTAATGGCAGAGTGTCTCTGAAATGGCAGACTGCCTTGGTAATGGCGGACCGCCTCAGTAATGGTGGACCGCCTCGGTAGTGGTAGACTGCCTTGGTAGTGGTGGACTGCCTTGGTAATGGTGGACGCCCTTCCCCCCACAGAGCTGGACCATCTCGAGTCCAGCTGTGCTTGCTGTGAAACTCTCAATCTAGAGCATTTCAGATTTCTAGTCTTTGTAGGGGTGGGATGCGCTGAGACAGATCACCTTGCTCCCTGTTTCAGCCCCCTTTTTTCAGTTGAATGGGTAACTCTGTCTCTCAGGTGTTCTAGTTGCCAGTTGAAACGGCGCCTGGATTTGTGTGAGTTTTTGTGTGGAGACCCACTATGCTGGCTGAAGCAGCCATGCTGGAGACTCATGGTGCTTTTCTGCCCAGGAATCTCCTGGTCTGTGGACAGTAAAAACTTGTTTAGAACTGCAGTGATCACTCACTCTCTACATTTCTGCTGGGAACTGCAATCCAGAGCTGTTCCTATTTGGCCATCTTGGATCCTCCCAGTGATCATGGTTTTTTATTTTTTTATTTTTTATTTTTTTTTCAGTAACACGGATGGAGCTGGAGGCTATGATCCTTAGCAAACTAGTGCAGGAATAGAAACCGAATACCACATGTTCTCACTTATAAGTGGGAGCTAAATGAAGAGGAGCTTATTGCTGTTGAGATTTTAAGGGATCTGAGTAACAGGAAACGTCTTTGCTACTCATATTCTCAGCAGACTGAAAAATAAGGAAAAAGAAATCTGCAAGTGGAGGCTAATATAAAGTTTTTATTTTTGATAATTGATACTGCTGTTGAAGCTTACATCGATCAATAAATCAGTTTCCTAATGCAAAATCCCAAGCTTAAGTATAGACGTCTACTCAACCATAGAAACCCTGAACCTCTAAAGGGCTCCCCGTGGGCCAGGGTCCTTACTAATCAGTCAATAAAGTAGTAAGCAATTTCAATAAAGGGTTTGTTTATGAGTGGGATGCAGATGTGGAGCCAGAAAAATTCTACGAAGAAGTGGACTAGCATGAGGAATATCAGATACTGCTATGAAAAACAACATTGTCTTTTGGTCCCAAATAGCTCTGACTGGAATCTCATAAAAAAGGATATTTTTCTAATTTATTTTGCAGTTAATGAAACTAGTGATCTTACAACACAAAAATAAAGGTGAAGAGATTGAAAATGTTTTATGAATTTATAAACATACAGCATCAATAATTTATATATATATGATTTCAAGAATTTTAAAGTAATTTTTAACCTCAACCAGAATTTGTTGCTAAATATGAATACAACTTTTTGTGCTGGGCAAAAATCTACCTATAGTTTCAATAGCCACATTGTTTGGTTGTTCTGGGGTCCTGATCAGAAACCATAGTAGGGTCAGACTATTGAGGGTAAATTCACGGAGAGGAAAATTGACCAATAAGATCTCTGCTGAGCAAAGACAACTTTGAAACATTTCACAGATGTATAGTATAGGTTTCTTCTTAGTGTAAGGAAAAATTCAGCAATGAAACTGAATGTAGCAAAAGCAAGGAAAAAAGTTAATAAAATTCAAGGATAGGTAAAGAAAAGCAGATGAAATAACTTCTGTTTATATTTGAATTCTCATAAGTGAGATTTGCTAATACATTTCAATATGGTGATTATTATGCAAAAAGGAGTTAGAGATTGATGGATTTAATATGCTGGCAGAAAGGTACTTTAATAAATTACTCTTGATGATAACATGTAATGCCCTTTTGAATGAAAAGATACAGTTCAGGTCTGGTAGCACTTAGGGTACTTGCTAACTTCATATGTTTAGCAATATAGAAGCATTTAGACAGCATCATGGACCCCTTGATGGTTCCTTTCAAAAAATAGATTTCAGTGAAATAGAAACACATTTATATAGACCTGAACTTCTAAATGTATGATGTGGTGGGTTTCCATACACCCTTGAGGGTATAGTTTAAGACAGGCAACTGCATTTTTTTGATTACAATATGGACCTGTAAGTAAAAATTATAAAACATAAAGCAAGAGATTTTAAAGAGATATAATTAAGGAAAGTTTTACCACTAGGTTAAAGAAAAGTGGAGTAAATTTCTTAGGGATAGGGGAAAAATTCTACCCCTACCTACATATAGGAAGAGAAACAGCAGCTTTTTGGAAATTTTCAAAGGTAGATGTCTGACATGATGATCTCTCAAAATCTTTCTATCAAAGCAATTTTACGAAATGTGGTCAGAAAAGAGCACAAAGTTCTTTGTCACAGCTGCAGAGCTGAAGTCCTCAGAATTGGCTGAGTGAATAGCAGTCATTTATTGCAAAAATATCAATCGCTGGGTGAAATTACTCATTTTTGTATAATATGAGGCAGCTCTACAGTGTCCTGAGACACATTTACTTCAGTATATCACAGAGAATGAGACTGATTATTCTCACTTATCTTCTCACTTTTCTAAACAAATGAAAAAACAGAACTGCAAACTTATCAGAATGTCATGATCAAGGTTGCACCTTCAGCAAAAAGTGGAAAGCCAGTTTTACACTAAACATGTCACGACAGAGAGCTACTTTTCATTAGGATGTGGAAGAGTAGGAAATATTTTCTATTTTCTTCTAATCCTACCAAGAAAACACCAGAAAAACTAAAAATTAGCCCCCTGCTCCCTAAAATATCATTATAGAGTATTGGCTTAAAAATATACCAATAAATTAAATTCTAGAGAAAGAAAAGTGCTTCGTAGATGTGCAAAGATAAGAGGTTGCTTTCATATGTTTTACCAATTACCTAGTCTAGGTATAGGTGGGCAGAGAAGGGTAGCCTGCCACAGCAAGAAAGACTTTTGCTGGGTGAGAGATTTTAATATCAATCACATGAAGTTAAACATAATAGCATCAAATCAATTCCCCTAAAAAGAAATGCAGGGGAAAATAATGTGCAGAAATTAATTATAAATGTCAAACATAACATGGAGAGAATGGACACCACCAATAGTTGGTTATTTGACAATAATAATAAAATGGATAAATCCCTGGCAGCACAGTTTAAGAGAAAATAAGCTAAAATGTATTATTAAATATTAAGAAACTAATAAGGATCAGAACAATGTATGCCACTCATTTCAAAAGTAACTAAGAGGGCCTTATTATTGAACACTTAGGTGCAATGGACAATTTCCCATACAAATGCAACTTACAAAATTGACACAGGAAGAAATGGAATATATGAATAGTGCCTTAGCTAATAAAGGCTTTTAATACAAAATTTAAAAAATAAAATTAAACACAATCATAAGGTTTTTAACATTTGAAAATCAGTTTAATTATCCACATTGTCAGATTGTGAGAAAAAGTAATATGATTATCTGAGTAAATGCATAACAAATGCTTCATAAAATGTGATAATCACAAAACATAGAAACATTTTTGAAGTGAAACAGATTTTTCTAAATTCGATAAAATAGATCTACAAAAAACAAACACAATTTATAGTACTGTATTTAACATTTGCCCTGCAAGATTGGGAATAGCACAAGGACTATTGGTGTTGTTATTTCAATTCAATATTGTACTGGATAGTCTCAACCAGTGCAGTAACTCAGAGAAAGAAACAAAAGGCATGCAAGTTAGAAAGAAGTGAAATTGTTACTATTCACAGGTAATATTATTGGGCATGTAGAAAACTCATATTTATATATAGATATTAGAATTTTTAGAATTTTTAAGTGAATTTGGTACAGTTCCTGGATAAAATATCCATTAAAAATTGTGCTTATTTATATCAATAACAATGAATTAGTAAATAAAAATTTAAACATATTGCTAATAAAAACACATCAAATACCAGAATAAATCTACTAAAGCATACATAAGACATCTAAAAGAAAATGTAAAACGTTTATAAAAGCAATTATAGAATGCCAAAATGAATGATGGACTATACCATGGCAAGGGGTTGGAAGATTCAATATTGTAAAATGGTATTTTATAAAAATTAATATGAGATGTATGGATTTAATCAACTTACCCTCAATATTATTGGTAGAATTTGACAGGTTGATTTTAAAATTTAGATAGAATTGCAAAGGACCATGAATAGTCAAGAGAGGTTTGAAGAACAAAATTTGAGCAATTACTCTAATCAGATGACAATAGTATTGATAATGGTGCTCTAATTCAATATTGTATTGGTGTGAGTATAGACAACTACATTACTGGAATAGAGAGTCCAAAAATGAACCTACACTTACATGGGTAATGGATTAATGACAAAGTTTGCACTTTGCAATGACAAAGGAAAGTCTTTTCCAAAGATGGTGTTGGGTTGATTGGATGCCAAATGGAAAAAAGTTGATCTTAATGACACATCATAATACAAAATCAATTTCAGAGGGATCATGGATCTTTTTTTTCATACTTTAAGTTCAAGGACACATGTGCAGAATATGCAGGTTTATTTCATAGGTATACATGTGCCATGGATTGATGGTTTCCTACACCCGTTGACTCACCATCTACATTAGGTATCTCTCCTAATGTTATCCCTCCCCTAGATCACCACCCCCAACAGGGCGGGGTGTGTGATGTTCCCTTCCCTGTGTCCATGTGTTCTTATTGTTCAATTCCCACTTATGAGTAAGAACATGTGGTGTTTGATTTTCTGTTCTTGTGTCAGTTTGCTGAGAATGATGGTTTCCAACTTCATCCATGTCCCTGCAAATGACATGAAGTCATTCTTTTTATGGCTGCATAGTATTCCATGGTGTATGTGTACCACATTTTCTTTAGATCATGGATCTCAATATGAAAGTGTAAACAATAATGTCTTTAGAATAGATTACATGGAAATATCTTTTTGAACTTGGATAGAAAAATTTTCTGTATAGTGACACCAAAACACCAACTACAAAGAAAATGAATGATATATTGTAGTACATTAAAACAAAGAATGTTTAGCCAATAATAACATTAAAAATAGTGAAAATCAAGTCATATAGTGGGCAGAGATATTTATAACATATAATCTTAAAAGATTTATATCTGGAATGTATGAAGGATTCCTATAAATCAATAAAAAGATAATGCAGTAAGAAAAAAATGGATGAGATTTGAACAAGCACTTCCAATGAAAAGACATCTTAATAACCATTAACATAAGGAAAGGTCTTGGACTCATTAGTCATCAGAGAAATTCAAATTAAAATCAGATGCAATACCCACCCTAATAACTAAAATAAAAGCATGGATAATACCAAATGTTTAATAAAGTGGATAAATTTAAACTCTACTTTTGATGGGAATGAAAATAGATTTGAAAAAGCATTTAACCTTTTCTACTAAATTTGAATGTATGTATACCCAGTTACCTAAAAATTTCACTAGTGGTTAGACAATCAACTAAAATGTTTATATATGTGACATACATGCACACACACACACACACACACACACATTTAAGAGCACATTACCTGAATAGCCCAAACTAGAAACAACCCAACCAGTTCATCAACTGTAAAATTGACAGAAGGAAACATTGTGCTATATTCATAGCTTCTAATACAAAATAAATGGAAAGGGATGAGCTACAGTTATATGCAACAAGATGTGTAAATACTACAAAAATACTAAAGAATTTCACCTTGTTATTAACTGTTATTAATTTGCCTTATTATTCTTCTTGGGAAGTGGTTTAGAGAGTCTTTGTTCTAGATACCATTAGCATTATCTGCCCAGAGGGAGCTGTGTTCTCTGTGCTGTTTCTGTATCACCGTGTAATTTGGGGGATTTATATTTTGCCTTAAAACTTTATTTAGTAATCGCTATTTTGAAGAGCATGAATTTGCAATTATGCAAATAATTTAAGAAGTGACATCAAAATATGTTTGTAGGAAAGGTATTACTTTTGAGGCAAATATTTTTATTTTATAACCTAGCATTTGTACTTTCTTTTCTGAGCTGCACCATTGTCAGATAAAACAAGGAGAAGGCCAAAAGATTGAGAAAATAATTGTTTTCAAAATTATGTTTTATTTAATGAGGATAAAGATTTCTTTAGCTCATCAGATCATCTTCGGTGATTGAGCCAGGATGACTGGCTGAAGGAGTAGTTTATAAACAGGCCTTGAGGCAGAATATGTTTTTCACCCAGAAAAACCACATGATATTAGTTGTATATCCTTATTGTGGTTTCCTTAGCCCTGATATTATCCAGTGTAAAGTCTTCAATTTATTTTGAGAGAAGATTTCTCCTGGGAAGGTATTTCTGTATTGATGAAAAAATGTCCTGACCTCTGCTTGAGGATGGCTTGCCCTAAAGAGGGACATTATGACATTTTGTCAATGAACTCTGAACAAAACTTGCTAAGATTTTTTTAAAGCAATTGCTAAGGGGTCCTAAAACCATGTTCTCAAGTGGTAAATGAGACTGTTTTTGGAATGTTAGAAAAATAACAGGTAGCTTAAGTGATGCTGCTTTTATGCTCTAAAGAATGTCACTTATGTGGCTACTTGGCTAAAAGCACACACAAAACATGTTCTCACCTTGCTCTACATGCCATCAGTGCAGAATTCGGTACTTATCAAGAATCTACCTGCCATGAATGCATCATACCTTGGCTCAAGGTCTCATAACATAAGATAAAACTTCATAGCATTTTACAGCTGAGGAAAAGCAAAAAGTTTTACTGAGATGAGAGCACTTAAGACTGGGAAGGCAGAAGTCTGCCTGACACATAGCTGAATAGTAGATTGTCAAAAAATATATTTCCAATGAATAGAAATTAAATATCTTCCCTTATTTAAATAGTCATTGGGTTCTTAGGGTTTTTCTGATACACTTTGTAGTTAGATCAAAGAGGATGCTCTGAGTTTAGGTCCCTATCAGCAAAAAAGATTGCCAAATGCAGTACTAGATTAGACATTAGTTTTGACTTGGGGTTAGATCCAGTTACAAGATTTCTTAGCACCATTTCCAAAACCAGAATTGAGCCCAAGATCATTAGGTAAGCAGAATGGCTGGTGGTAAATACAATGCTTTGTCTCATACTCTGAAAGTAAGAAGGACCCTGGGTTAGCATGCATGTGGCTTACTCATTACTCGGTGTGAGGACTCTGTTACCTATATCAAGATAGGAGAAGAGGCATGAGCCCCATCTAGAAAATAAATTTGTGACAGCTTCCAATGGTCTACATTTCAGAAACAGTCTTTCTACTCGCTTGTGTTTTAATTTTTATGTGCTATGTTGTGCAATATAATTTAACCAGATTGGATGCATTGGTAAAAACAAATACTTTTGATATTCCCGATACTATTACTACTACTACTACTACTACTACTACTACTACTACTACTACTAAACACAAATGTAGACAGGATGAATCTGCCTGTGTAAATCTTGCTTGAAGGGTGAATAGCAGTTTTGTATCTAAGACCATAGGAACTGTCAGCAACTCTATCAGGTTGCCCTTTATTCACATACCCTTTCCTTTCCTAAAAATATTTTTTAGCAGTAGAATATAGTGAGTAGAGCTGATTGTTCTATAGGAAGCACATAATAGAATAGAGAGTTAATGGGAGTAGGAAGGCAGACACATGTTACTGGGAGATTGAATAATAAAAATAGGCATTTGGATAATTGCAACAGATGGGCTTGACATGAAACAGAAAAGCACCAATGTAGAGAATGCTGCATTTTTGAAAACAGTAGCTAGAACTGTATTTATTTATCTACAATATCTCATTTACATGTAAGCAGACACAGGTGCACCAAAGTTCATTTTCCAATACTATACTTACAACAGTCTAATTTATGTGGGTATTTAAAAATAAACACTGCTGGCTGGGTGTGGTGGCTCATGCCTGTAATCCCAGCACTTTGGGAGGCCGAGGCAAGTAAATTACCTGAGGTCAGAAGTTTGACACCAGGCCGATCAACATGGTGAAACCCCATCTCTATTAAAAACTCAAAAAATTAGTCAGGTGTGATGGTGGGCTCTTGTAGTCCCAGCTACTCAGGAGGCTGAGGTAGCAGAATCGCTTGAACCCAGGAGGCGGAGGCTGCAGTGAGCTGAGATTGCACCATTGCACTCCAGCCTGGGCAGTAGAGTGAAACTCCATCTCAAAAAACAAACAACAACAAAAAACCTTGAGACAGTGCTATAAAAAATAGAATATGACAAATATTTGGCAGGCAATTATTGCAAAACCATTGATAAATTTATGGAGGATTGTATTCCTTCAAAAGTTCACAAATATATATATATATATATATATATATACATACATACATAATATTTATCTTATCTCTATGTAAAACTTCACTGGCAAATATCTGCAATCTTTGATTTATGGAGGATTGTATTCCTTCAAAAGTTCACAAATATATATACATATATACATATATAATATTTATCTTATCTCTATGTAAAACTTCACTGGCAAATATCTTCAGTGTTTGTATCTAAGATGCCCCTAGATTTTGTTTAACTAGTCAGTGGGTTTAGTTTTGTTACTGCAAAACTTGCTTGTCTCTAGTCCATTTTTTGTTTATTTCTTGCTGACCATGTTCTAGACTGTGGTTTGGTCTGTGTATTGGCCTTTCTTTTCTGTTTAATTCCTCCTAAAGCCTTGTCTGGCTCTGAGCCATTTCTGTCTCATATCTGCTGCAGGATAACTTATGAATCTGTCCTCTTGTTCAGTCCTGATTCTTTGGAGGATCACTAGAGGGTCAGCTTGGCAACCAAGGCGTGAGAAGGTTTCTAAAAACGCTTGTTGCTTGTCAGGTGAATATGGAACTTGACTTTCTTAAGACATTTACTTTTGGGTTTTCTCCGCTCTCCGTGGTTTACATTATGCATGAGCAGACAAACTGCAGGGAGATGTGAGTAACATGGACACTTGTGAAGAGCTTGGTGTTCAAGGCCTCTTCCACATGCCATGTGGTAGCTATGATGGTTAATTTGATGTGTCAACTTGACTGGACCGAGGGATGCCAAGACAGCTAGTAACAGATAATATCTGGGTGTGTCTATGAGGGCATTTCCAGAAAAGATTAGAATTTGAATGGGCAGACTGAGTGAAGAAGATCACCCTCTCCAGTGCAGCTGAGTGTCGTCTAATCCATAGAGGGCCTGAACAGAACACAAGGCAGAGGATGAGGGAATTTGTTCTTTGCTTTGAGCTGACACATCCCTTTTCTCCTATCCTCAGACATTGGTGCTCCTGGTTTTAGGGCCTTTGGGTTTGGACTGGAACTATACCACTAGCTTTCTTGGGCCCCCAGCTTGTAAACAGCAGATAGAGGGATTCACCAGCCTCCAAAATAACCCGAGCCAGTCACTCACAATAAATCTCTTTCTTCACATCTATAGATATCCTACTGTTTCTGTTTTCCTGGAGAACCCTGCCTCTATAGTTAGTTTTTGTACCTTTTTTTTTTTTCATACTTTATATTCTGGGGTGCATGTGCAGAATTGCAGGATTGTTGCATAGGTATACACATGCCGTGATGGTTTGCTGCTTCCATCCCCCCGTCACCTACGTCAGGCATTTCTTTCAACGTTATCCCTTTCTAACCTCCCCACCCCCTGCTATCCCTCCCCTAACCCCCCACCCCCAACGGTCCTCAGTGTGTGATGTTCCCCTCCCTGTGTCTATGTGTTCTCATTGTTCAGCCTATGAGTGAGAACGTGCAGTATTTGGTTTTCTGTTCTTGTGTCAGTTTGCTTTGAATGATGGTTTCCAGCTTCATCCATGTCCCTGCAAAAGACATGAACTTACCTTTTTATAGCTGCATACTATTCCGTGGTGTATATGTGCCACATTTTCTTTATCCAGCCTATCACTGATGGGCATTCGGATTGGTTCCAGGTCTTTGCTATTGTAAACAGTGCCACAGTGAACATACGTGTGCATGTGTCTTTATAATAAGAACGATTTATAATCCTTTGGGTATATAGCCAGTAATGGGATTGCTGGGTCAAATGGTTTTTCTATTTCTAGATCCTTGAGGAATCATCACACTGTCTTCCACAATGGTTGAACTGATTTACACTCCCACCAACAGTGTAAAAGTGTTCCTCTTTCTCCACATCCTCTCTAGCATCTGTTGTCTCCAGATTTTTTAATGACCGCTGTTCTAACTGGTGAGATGGTATCTCAATGTGGTTTTGATTTGCATTTCTCTAATGACCAGTGATGATGAGCATTTTTTCATGTTTGTTGGTCACATAAATGTCTTCTTTTGAAAAGTGTCCGTTCATATCCTTTGCCCACTTTTTGATGGGATTGTTTTTCCTTGTAAATCTGTTTCAGTTCTTTGTAGATTCTGGATATTAGCCCTTTGTCACGTAGGTAGCTTGCAAAAATTTTTTCCTGTTCTTTTGGTTTCGGGCTCACTCTAATGATTGTTTCTTTTGCTGTGAAGAAGTGCTTCAGTTTAATTAGATCCCATTTGTCTATTTTGGATTTTGTTGCCATTGCTTTTGGTGTTTTAGTCACGAAGTCCTTGCCTCTGCCTATGTCCTGAATGGTGTTGCCTAGGTTTTCTTCTAGGGTTTTTATGATGTTAGGTCTTATGTTTAGATCTTTAATCCATCTGGAGTTAATTTTTGTGTAACGTGTAAGGAAGGGATCGAGTTTCAGCTTTCTGCACATGGCTAACCAGTTTTCCCAACACCGTCTTTGTTTTTTAAAAATTGAGTCATTGATAAGACAGAGGATTTAGTCACCATGAAAACATTACCCATGCACTATTTCACTTCTCATGTGCTTTGGTGTCACACAGGGATTAAAGGTGAGAGTACAGGCTGGGTACAGTGACTCATTCTTGTAATCTCAGCACTTTAGGAGGCCGAGGTGCGTGGATCACCTGAGGTTGGAAGTTTGAGACCAGCCTGACCAACATGGAGAAACCACGTCTTTACTAAAAAATACAAAAAATTAGCTGGGCATGGTGGCACATGCCTGTAATCCCAACTACTCAGGAGGCAGAGGCAGGAGAATTGCTTGAACCTGGGAGGCAGAGGTTGCGGTGAGCCGAGATGGCACCATTGCACTCCAGCCTGGACAACAAGAGTGAAACTCTGTTTCAAAAAAAAAAAAACCCAAAAAACAAAAAGGAGTGAGAATACCAAAGAATATAATGATGACTCCTTACCTCCTGTGGTTCACGGATGCTGTAATAGATTAACTGCATCCTCCTGTGCTGTTCTCCCCATTTCAGAGAAAGCTCGCAATGTTGGACCCTTAACATCAGCCTGATGGTGAAGATGTCCAACTCCAGTATCAAGGTCAGGCTTAAGAAAGGGTGGAGTATTGTGATTTGTTTGACCCTCTCTCATCATCCCAGTTTGTAAGACTGGTAATATACTTAGAAATACTTCAGATCTTTCTTTTGCTAATCCATGGAACAAAATAGCTTAAGCATCTATTAAGCATCATGAACTGTGTTGTTCCCATATTCTAGTTGAGGAGACAAATACCTAAAACAATTGTGATACCTTCTAAGTGCTATAAAGGAAGCAAATGGTTGAAATGGAGAACAGATTTGCAAAAGAAGCCTCCATTAGATGAGATGATCAGGAAAGGCTTCATATGACTGATACAGAGATAAAAATAAAAAATGAAAGAATTTAATCTTTTAAATTAAATCTTACCAAGTGAAGGTCCTAAGAAAGTCAAGTTCATCTTCACCTGACAAGCAACAAGCATTTTTAGAAAGCTTCTCATGCCTCGGTTGCCAAGTTGATCCTCTATAACGATCCTTCAAAGAATAAGGACTGAACAAGAGGAAAATGGAAGAGTCAATGGAAGAACATTATACATAAAGAAAAGTAGCACATGCAAATGGCTGGCTACAAAACTGGTGGAATGTTAACATATTAAAGAAAAGCAGGCCGGGTGTGGTGGCTTACACCTGTAATCCCACAATTTTGGATGTCCAAGGTGGGTTGCGAGTTTGAGACCAGCCTGACCAACATGGAGAAACGCCTTTTCTACTAAAAATACAAAATTAGCCGGGTGTGTTGGCATGTGCTTGTAATCCCACCTACTCGGGAAGATGAAGCAGGAGAATCGCTTGAACCCAGGAGG
>CAUYQU010047279.1:0-29433 GCA_963574635.1 Cheracebus regulus | reverse complement strand
ATGGACACAGGGAGGGGAGCACTATACGCTGGGGTATGTTGGGGGGAAATAGGGGAGGGACAGTGGGGGGTGGGGAGTTGGGGGGAGATAGCATGGGGAGAAATGCCAGATATAGGTGAAGGAGAGGAAGGCAACAAATTACACTGCCACGTGTGTACCTATGGAACAATATTGTATGTTCTTCACATGTACCCCAAAACCTAAAATGCAATAAAAAAAAAAAAGAAAAGAAAAATGTAGCACCAAGTCAGTTAAACTAACCTAATGGTGGTTCTAAAAGACAAAATCAAAGGAGATTTTGCAGCAGTTCAAAGATGTAAAAAAGGGGGAATGATCGCTACTCTTTATTCTTCATAGAGAAACACTTACTTTATATTTCATCCAGAAGCATTTTGTAAATACAACCCAAATAACACAGTTGATAAAAATCATGACTTCCAAACTTTACTAAAGCCTATTTCTAGATCTTCTTTATAAATTGATACATCAAACCAAATCTTACTCATATAAAAAGGATTCATTTCAAATTAAAAACATCAAACTTAGTTTATGTTACAATGTTAATTTCAAAGCCTAGAAAAAGTATTTTAATGTAAATATGCAATTCATAATTAATACATCTGAAATATACGAAGTCTAAAGCACAATAAAACAGCACAGTAGATTTATACATTCATTTTTGTGATCTATTAATAATTTATTACCTACTTCTTACTAGCCTCAAAAGAAAACAGTGTCTTTAAAACCATCAACTTTCTTTATTAAATCAGAATAATAAACTATTAACTCATGGAGATAAAGATAATTTCATTAATGATGATAGGAAGTTGGCTCAGAAATAAGTTATTTCTGACTCATCTTTTGTCTTTAGACTGAACTTCAAAAGAGAAATGAGAATCAGCTTTTTCTTCTGTTTTCTCTCAAAGCTCTTTGTAAACGTGTTGGGGAAGTTTTAGGAGGTATAGACCTATATAATGCTAGGATAACTTTGGAAAAGAAATATGTTACTATATTTTAAAATAGTATTTACTTCCACTATGTCATATCGACAGTACTAAACAATTACCAGCAGAAGAAATCCATGACCTAAAGCACTGTTCAGCAATTAAAAATAAGAAAATAGGTTTGTGATTTTTTTCAGTTGCTATGATATACATTTAATCACGAGCATTAAGATTACAAACAGCTGGGACTTTATTAACTGTTGAGTTTTAAATGTGTAATGATGGTTGCTTCCAACGTTAAATGTGAAATGATTTATATATTATTTTTTTAGGGATGTATCTAAAGGGATGTACCTTTAGGGATGTACCTAGTATTTAAAAGTGTAACAAAGTTAGTTGAATTTCACATTAACAGAAACATATTTTTGCTGAAATAATGTTAATATAAAATGAAATTGTAAAAGTGAATTCTATTAAAGGATTCAGCTTTCTTTCCTCTCCTTCTTATTATTTTACTTCTTTTTATTCCCCTCCTTCTCCTTTCTTCCCTTCTTATTCTTCATCTCCTCTTTTTTATTTCTGAGGCCCCTTCCAAGTCTAAATGGGTTCTGGCAATCTGTGAGTTAGAAAACAATGCCCCTCCCCATTATCCAGTCTCTAGCTCACAATCCATTTACTCCTCTTACAAACTCTCCCTCTTCACTTTACTACCCACATCTTCCCCTCTGCTTGTGCCAGCCCTCACTCCTCATGCCCAACACCTCACACCAGGCACACATGCACCCACTGCCCCTTGCTCCACTTGTCAGTCTCCAGATCTCATTTAAGAGCCCTTTTAAACACCACTTCCTTCACTAAATGTCTCCAGATTTCCCCAAATAACATGGTGAATTCAGGAAACCAAAGGAAGTATGTCTTGTCATCAAGGGTATATTTGGGATGATGTTAAGGCTACAGAAGTGGGCAGGAACTGTGTCAAAAATAATATGGATTGCTAAACCAACAAATCTGAACTTTATCATAGAAGTCATGGAGTTCATGAAGAACTTTAAGGCAGGAATAGATTATATTAATGTTTGTGTTTTAGAAAAATTCCTCTACTTGACAATAAAGGATGGTTTGAAAACAAGAAAGACTAGAGCCAGGGGGAATGTTTCATTTCTTTCAATAATCACATAAATAGACAAATAGACTGTAGATGTTTTTATGGTAAAAATTGCATCTTATACATAAGAATTTTATTACCAAATGACACTGTTACAAATTAGTACTTGTAAGAATACTCAATGTTGATGGCCTATGTAAGTTTTATCACATTTTAAAGAAGAGAGGATCCAAAATATTGTGGACTTTGCACAATTAAGTTAATAATTTTTTTTCTTAAAGACATACACACAAACACACACATGCACACGCACACACACACACACACACACACATATATATATATACACACCCTAAATTATATTGAAATTTGCATAGGCACAGATTTTAAAATCAAACTGTAACAGGATGAATAAATGTGTTAGGTGTCTATGTAACCATAATTGTTTACTGCCTAAGATGCAACACATGCTGGCGTAGACTTTGAATAGAAAAAATTTTTCAACATTTTTTTGCTTCAAAGGCTATAGTTGTCATTGTTTCTAAGCCACTCCCACCACCCTCCTAGTTTCTATAAATACATGTACGTTCTCAGAGATTTAGTGTTATTTGTTTTCAAGGAACAAAGTTAAATGCTCATGGCAAATAAATTACACCTAGATTCTATAAATTAATTCAGGACAAATTTTAAAAATTAAAGAAATTCTAAGAAAAAAACAACCGAATAGTACCAAAATAAAATAAAGAACTTTAACAGGTAAAAACTCTGACTTGTTTTATCCACCAAAATTAGCATTAAGAATTCAGTAAATTTGAGAAAATGTGACAGGTATTTAAAATAATTGTCTTTTGTCTAAAAAAATCTGCAAATTATTATACCACAGACCTACACATGCACACATAAAATCCATATGCCTGAGTATTTCATCTGTATATATTATAATTATTATTTCATATGTAAAGCAGTGAAATCTGACATAAGTATCTAAACAGAACCAATGGTAGTTTTATTCTAATTTTCTAATAAACTAGGCTAAGATTTTACAGTTCAATTTAGTGCAGTAAACTCCAGTGCACAAGTAGGTAAGTTGAAATCTAGAAGGATTAAGATCATGCCCTGCTATCAGTGCATGTCCACAAAAAGCATCCACAAAACTAAAACAACAAAAAAGTGGCTTTTTAGTCTGGCACATTTGGATTTAAGTCCCAGTTTCACTAATGAGTATTAGGTAAACTTGAGCAAATTTATTAATGTTTCTTGAACTCTGTTTCCTTATTTGTAAATGGATATAATATTATAGTAGCCCCCCAAAATCATAGGGATATTGGGACATCTAGTGAGTCTGAAAGCAGTGCATGTTCAGTAAGAGGTAGCTATCATTACAGTTGCAAACTGTGTTGTCAAAAATAATATGCAAGTGCTATTCAAACCATCAAATAGTTAAATAGTGGTTAGAACTGTGATAATCAATTAAATAGTGGTTAAATCAAATAGTGTTTAGAATTACAATATAGAAAATTGATAGAAAAGGGCATTCCAGACAGAAAGAACAGTAGGTGATATGCTAGCATATTTGGATATTTTAACATGGATAAATTATACTGTTTGATGAGAGTGAGTTTAGGACTTCATAAGAGTCCTGAAAACCACACCAAAAGTTATAATTTGATTCTTGATATACTTATAGCAATTAACATGTTTTGAGTAAGTGAATATCATCAAACAATATTTTCCCATTACCAAGATTATTTTCCTTATTTTGATTTTAAAGCTAATAAACCTATTAAAAATATCCAACAACACACGGTTTCCTGTTTTATCCACTGAATAATATATGATTTTCTATTTTACCCACTCTAAAATGGGAAATCATATATGTTAAAAAGTATTATAAATTCTGTGGTACATTACATAATGCTTGTGAAAACTTTTTATACCCATAGCAGCGCTATTTTAACAATTCTGTCACAAACATTCTGACATTGGGAACTAGCAGCCATGAAATAAATTTTTAAGTTGCTTTATAAAGAAAAATATTCCCAAATTTGAGGATGTGATATTATTAGAGACTCCAAAATTTGCCTGAACTCATGATGAACCATTCTTCCTCTCTTCTACATTGAAAGGCCTCATAGGTTCTTTCAGAACACACAAAACATTCTTGCTACTGCATTAAAAAACACAGGTTTTTTATCCCCCACGCAGTAAACATTTGATGGAAAGAAAACAGCTGGTGTATGAAAGAGAAGCTTGCTCATTCATTTCAAGATAACTTCCGATTAGATTCATCTTTAGATTATTCTAACGCACAATGTTTCTGGCTTGAATATGAAGCATATTGAGTGTTTCAGGGAGGAATATTTGTTTCTGAATGCCAAGCTCTGTGTTCAACCTAGCAGAAAGGCCTCTTATCCTTTTGGGCTCCCACAGGCTTGTGGAATAAAAGTGAGTTGTGCATCACTGGTTTGCTGTGGTTTTCAAAACCATATCAAACTGCCTGTGTCATGCTCTTCATTCAACAGATGGAAAATATTGCCTTGCAGCACAGTGCCAGGAAGAGAGGCCCATTGGGAGAGTTGAATAGAAGCCCAGAGAGGCATACAGGCCATGTACATTCCAGCAAGGGGTTAACAATCAAGGAAAGTAGGAGTTCACTGAGGCAAGACAGAGAAATGGCCAAGCTGCTTTTGTGATTGATGATCAGTGGAATGCAAAGAAAGAAGAGCAAGTAAGCACAGAAAGACATTTCAGTATGGAATACAGGCATTAATAAATAGTAACTATCACAATGAACTCTGATGATGATTTATAGTGTGGCTCCGAGGCAATTCCATTCATCTGAGGTTGCTAATAACATGCAAAACATGTAAACCCCCCACAAAATAGCACAGTACATTACATCCACAAAATTTCTTTTGGAATTTCGCTGCTTCTTTCAGTCTTTTATGTCTTCATTCAATATCTAAACTCACATATCTTGGTACAATTCCATGATGCCTATGTGGAATTGCAGTCAATGATGATTTTCACCAAGCAGAATCATCTTCTTACTTCTCACTAACCTCCAAGTTTATTGGGCTTTACCTGTTTCTTAAGCCACATTTTAACGTAGCTATTTTTGTATTCTCTGATTTTACTTTCCTTCCTGAGTACCTCATGGCATGTAAATCCTGCCAAAGTTACATGAGAAGAGCAGGCCTAATGAAGCAGTTTGTCTTACAAATCTGGGTGCTTTTGCTCAAAAGGACATACTCCACTCCACTAAGAAGACATTACACAGGGAGAAGAAATTCTAATTTATTCCAGTTTTCAAGTATGTGTTTTTATCTCTGTACGGCCTTCACATGAAGTCATGTATATAACATCTTTAGAAAGTCCTGGACATATAGTGTCAAATTTTAGTAGCTGCTAAAAATTCCTGAGCACCTGAATAACTTCCAAAAAGACTTACATGCTTTCCTTTAGTGGAATGGTTTTTTGTAATGAGGTAGAAGTTGAATGCCTTTTGTAATGAGATAGAAGGTAGATGGATAAATAGAAGGATGATGAATAACTAGATCGATTATATTGATATATATGACATAAATATAACTTTTCTCTCATAATAATATTATTTAGTGTTTACCATGCATTTAGATAGTTTACATTTACATTTACCTCTCTTGATTTCTATTTACCTCTGCAAAATTGGCTTATTTCTTGGCTGCATGTTTTTTAGATATGGAAAAGGAAGTACAGTTTTAAAGTTACAAAATCACTATATGGCAGAGCTTGTTGACCCACTAAAGCAGATAGGAAAGCCCATATACTTAACTGCTCTGCCATATGGTGAAGGGATTGGAAGTATGAATCTAAATCCAATCACATTAAAAGCTCCTGAAAGGGGATAGAAAGGACCTGTTTTCCCCCTTCTGATCTATAGACTGCATGTTATTGCACCCCTCAGTGTTCAGGGCCTTAATGGCCTTATCATTAACAAGCTCTGTGCTGGGACTGAAATAGAAGACCATGGTACCTTTTAGTTAGATATGCTCAGCCAAGCTCCTTGGGCAAGTCAGTTAACTCTGGGTTTACATACCTTACGCAATAACTACCGGGTTTAACCCCTCCTTTTTCAACATTACTGTTGCTTTATCTGTGGTTTGTTACTTGCCCATTTGCAACAATTTATCTCATCAGGTCAGTGTAAATAATTCAGCCATTATAATAAGATATTTCAATCAGACTTTGCAAAGTTAATGTAAAGACACAGAATATTTGCATGACTGATCCAATATTATAATCAGTAATTATTATATTTTAAATTTGAAGATAATTTAAAATAAATTCATAAACTAGAATTTGAAAAGGGGATTTGGATTTATTTCTACTGGCTAATCTATTGATATTTCCCACCAATTGAAGTAAAAAAAGTGCACTTAGGCAGAATATTGACACCTTTTTTAAAAAAGCAACCACTGAAAGTAAATGAACTTTGCTGTAGTTACGGTCTTTTAGTGGCAAGGAAGAATCTTTATTAAATTACTCCAAGTAATGGAAAATTTCACATCAGAATTTGTGTGAATAGGAGGAAATCAGTAAGTGCCAACATGGGACCATTTATCACAGGAACCCAAAACTACAGAACCAGGACACCATGGAAAACACAAAGTAAATGGATTACATAGGATTTAAAGTGTCTTTACCTATCTAGATAACTTTTCTTGCTGTCAAGAGCAGAGATTTTCTAATGTGGACTGTTCTATCAATGGAATCTTCTCTCTGCATTAATTCTGTTTCTGCTACCAAACCTGAATGTCTCACTACAGCTCCAGTGTAAATTTCTTTCCTCTTTTGGCATATTTATATAATTCCAGGTTAATTTTATATTTTGTAGGTAGACAGTATCAGTATTATAAACTTATATCCTTCTGAAAAAAAAACAAAGGAACCATGCTTTTCTGACAAGCAACAGGAGAGAATTATCTTTTGAGAATGCATCCCATAGATAACAATTCACCTGGAGATACACAACTCTAGGCTGTGCTAACTCAAAGTTTTGACCACATCTTGGCCCTTGCTTGGTGTAACTATAATTATGTTTTCCTCAGCTGTGCAAGCTGGCATTCTTTTGCAACACCCATAAAAGCAGAAAAGTTGGAAAAGATAACAAGATTTAGATCTTTAAACCCCATTTGGCAATATTTCATAAAATTACATAAGATCAACTATAATCAATATGCTTACTACTTAGGAAGATTTCATTTTCTTAGCCTAATTTTGAAAAGTAGAATTCAATGTCTGCAGGGCTGATTCATAAAAGCATATCGATTTAAAAATCTCTTTTACCCATTAACAGGGATCTTCCTTTTTAGAAAATGCTCTATCTCAAGTCATGTGCTGAATAAAACAATGCCCTGTTTTGTCTTAGAAATATTTAACCTGGATACCATTACACTATTTTTGAGTCAGTTTTAACATCAAATTTCAAGTTTTTTAAAAAAGATTTCCATTTGCTTAAGTGAATGGAAGCAGGATGAGTGAATCCAGAGAAATTTTTTGGTGTGAATATTGCCAAATATTCCATTTATTTTTATATGTTATTTATTATTATTATTTACTTTATCCCTTCTGTTTATTTCTTTGGCTGAGAAAAGAAATCTTAGTTATCTAATACCAAACTCTCTTCTCCTTTAGAGAATACAAGTGCAAGACTGAAATGGGCTAACAATTTAGTCAAAATTTGTTGCCTAGGCCCTATATGTCCTATATGTGTAATATGGAATTTGATTATTTTTCTGAAGAAAACAAATCAGGCCTTATAGGCTAATGAATAAAAAGACTGAGTAAGAGATATAAACAACAGACGTATATTAGAGTTAAACATAAATACACAGTATCAATAAATAGTATTGGTGAAGAAGGATCATTTGTTTTCAGCATAGACTTTCCCATGAGGCTGTGCGAATTTCTTCACAAGCAACTATCTCCTGATTTTCGATCGATAGTATTCATCTCTTCATACATTCAAACATACACACACAGAGAAGCACACAAGCACAGACATAGACCTCTGCACATCATTACCACTTTCCTCCTGCTCTCTCATAATTTTTAATTGGGAAAAAACCTTTTTTCAATATACTAGATAAGGTTGAAATTTAAATCATTTGGGAGAGGATATTAATAAATAAATTCATGGTCATGACAATAGTAAAGATGAAATAAAAAGATTCGTGAAAAAAATTGCAATCTTTAAATAAACTCAGTCAATTCATTAAACACATGGTTGTAAAACAAGATTGCATCCACAGTTTCAACGGGACAGATAAGGGTCTGAATGTGAGTTTTCCAGTAGAAGAAAATGAGCCTGAGAGAACTGAAACATACAGTCTTATTTGATAACATTTTCGGAGAGTAACATTTTATCATATTTGTGGTCATATTTATCATGTTTGATAACATTTCAGAAGAGAAAAAATGTACAGTGCATCTGCACCTTGTTTGTGTTTTGTTTTGTTTTGACCAGTTCTCATACTCATATCAATGTCCTACATAATACTTTCTCTATATTGCCTCTATTCTCAGTATTTTTATTTTATTCTCAATATGAATATTCACTTGTATTACCTCTATATTTTACATAGATGTATTATGCTAAAAATAAAAATAAACTTGAAAATCTAATAATGGATGTCATGTCTAGTTTTCCAAGAGATTATTAAAAAGAAAAAGTAAAGTTAAGCACAATATGCTTTTAGCATATATTTTTATATTTACCATATTTCTTGACTTGCCTGTTACTCATCCTTTCCTGTTTCTTTTTTAAGACTGAAAGCACTGTAGGGTGTTGTGTGTGTGTGTGTGTGTGTGTGTGTGTAAGTAAAAAGTATAGAAGAATTTAACAATTCAGTATCTTAAACATGAATAATTATTGAAATGATTATTGAAATAACTAGAAGTTTTCATCTACAATGCGGTGTGGTGAGAATTACTATAAGTTGAAAAATTATGGGTGCCAAGACTATTATGTGCTTTCCTCTATCTCATGACCTAGAAAAACAAGTCAACAGAGAAATGGCATCAAAGTAAACTACATAATCAGAGAAGAAAATGAGAGAAAAATCAATAGCAAACCAAACCAAGAGTAATACCTCCTGTAGCATTTTGATATGTTGCTAAGCATTTTGTGACTCATTCACATTGTATATCCCTACATGTCCACCATCTTTCTCTCTGTATAAAACAACATAAATATACATTTTATATTTATGTATAAAATAAATATAAACATAAATTTACATTTTATATTTATATTTATAATATACTTTGTATATTATTTTCATATACAAAGTTTATTACTGACAATAGATTCAGTGCATCTCACCTCTACAGGTAAATATGAGAGGTAAGTTATTTTGGCATAATTTCTCTAAGCCTTTTCCATGTCATATGTTAAAATCAGAGTAATCTGGGATTACTGTTAAAAGGTACAAAATCTATGTGACAAAGGCATTGCTCTCTGAGAATAAAAGCAGATAATAACAAATATAAAATGAAAACATTAGAGACAGAGGTAGCTTTTACCACTTATGATGAAAAAAGAAGTTACACATAGTGAAATCCTACAAACAGCAGTTAATATGTAAGTGTATAGGCAAACACGACTTAATTCATAAAATAAGTGGCTGGAGTTTCCAGTCATATTCTTTCTGGTAGAAATGTGACCGTCATTATCTCTAATGTCAAAGAACAATGACAATGATATTAATAGTGAATTTAGCAAGTTTCAAGTAAATTAATACTTTTTAAAAATGGTTATGGATCTTCAACTATTAAAGAAAAAGAATGTTGATGTTGATATACAACTTGGGAAGAAAGACAAATTCTGAAACTACATTTTTGTTAGGTATGCACATGAATGTGAAAACTAAAGAAAGTATTACCATTACATCGACAAGTCATAAGATACATAAAATACTGTCATATTTGAACAGATCCAGATGTACTAAGTGAATTATTCCACCTTTTAATCTGCTATGATGGCACAATGCTTAAATAAGCGGTTTCTGAAGTACAGTCTCTAGTCCAGCATCATCGTATCTTGCAGGCGCTTGTTAGAAATACTAGTTCTTAGACCCACCTAGACCTAATGAATCACAAACTCCAGGATGGGGTCCAGTAATCTCTGTTTTAACAAGCCCTCCAGGTGATTCTGAGTCACCGTGATTTACACCATTGATTTAGATCAAACTACAAAGGAATGTAAATTATTATTTTCAAATTGTAAAACAGTACTGTAAAATGTAGAGGCACATTACAACAGAAACTAATTTTGTGTACATATTTTGTGTACATATAAGGATGAAGAATAACTGTGTTTAAATAATAATACGCCTTAATTTCAGAGCATTTTACAATATGCATAAAGCACTTTTCCATACATTACTTATTTTATTGCCCTGGTAACACCCCCAGACTACTGGCCAAACATATCTTTATAAACATATTAATTTCCTAGAGGTATTGAACTATACAAAATGCTGAATATGAGCAAAATAATTGACATAAATTAGTGATAAAATGCCCCTACATGCAAGAAAAAATGACAAAATATAAAAAAATGCTTTAACAGGTATTGCTATATTTCAAGAAAAGAAGGGTCTGGACATAACTGTTGCTTTTATTCTCTCTTCTTCACTTTTTTTTTCTTTTTTCTATATCTGCAATTACACTCATATATATTGTCCAGAGTGCAATTTTTCAACAATGGGAAAAATTATTATAACCATATTACCAATCTTATATGACCTATATCCTTCTTAAGGAGAATTCTAAATGAAGCTTTAATGCTTATGAATACTTTTAACTCCATGGCCTATTTGTTATCCCTAGGAGGTGGGTATTTAATCTGTCAAACATTTGTATAACACCAAAAGCAGTATGACCTTTGACCTGGGTCACTAAAATTGCACCCCATTCCAGTGACTTTTTGATTTCACCCAGCAGGTCTCATACATTTGTACTGTGCCTTATGGAGCGTTCAAGCAGAGTATGATCTTTGACTTCTGACCACCTGTGTCCCATACTTTTTGTGAGAAAGAAATAAATGACAGGCTGGGAGATTAAGTCCAGCACTCCTTTTTTATTCAGGTGTATTGCCAGCTGAGTTGAATGACCCATGGGTGCCTTAATTTATAATATTTTTTAACTGTTATAACTTGTTGCAATGCATGTGTTACTGACAAGTTATCTTAACATTCTGTGTCACAAATGGTTATTCTTTGGTAAGTAGCTATATCAATCCAATAAAAAAGTCTAACATAGTGCATGCACACATGCATATACATCCTTAATTACGGCATGTGTTTTCCATATTAATGTCATCGTCATTGTTTTTAAATCCAGGATCTGGGACATTTTGGAATGCTTTCCATGCATGTACAAGTGGATTGTTTTACCTATTACTATTCCAGACCTATCCTGCAAATCACATTTGGAAATTCTATTGTGAGCAACTTTCATTTTAGCAGTTCTGAAAATTTCTATGAGAACAAACTAACAAAAAAGAACCTCACTAATAAAGCATAAAATCTAAAGTTTCTCTTCATTTGTCTATCACTTTAATTCATTCCTTCAAGAAATAATTATTGGACATCTACTATGTATCAAGAGCTACACCAAGCACTGTGGAAAATAAAAAGATGAGTTTCTTTTCTCCAAGAATCTGATAAAGGAGTTAAGGTAGATGCACAAATAACTACACCATAGGATCAGATTGCATAATTTCAAACAAGAGATGCAAGCCATAGTTGGCTTGGCTAAGAGAGATGAGGAAAGGCTTCATGGAAGAGGTGGCATTGATCTTAGGAGCTGAATGACCTAAAATACCAACAAATATGTATAAAGGAAGAGAAAATAATTTCAATGAGAATGAACAGCACAATTTGTTAAAGGAGAGAAAAACTAGTCTTGTTTAGGAAAATAGTCCGTATTGAATTGATAAAAGACATGGGAAGAAAACTAGTGAGATGACTAGAAAAATATAGAGGGAGCTGGATTAGGAGGATATTAAATGTCATGCTAAGGATCTTTAACTTTATAACAGTAAGGAGTTAAGAGTCATCATATTTTTAAATCAAGGAAATAAATTCTGGTTAGAGATTTTAAAATAAGATTGTATCAGTGGCAGATATCACCATTACTGGAGTCAAATGAAGCTGATTTCTATTTCCAAATCTTCAACATATTAGTGATATGAAGAAGCATATTTCTCATTCTTCTTGTGCCTCAATTTCCTCATCTGAAAAAGTCAGGTTGCTTTTCTATCAGAGCTGCTCTGATAATTTATTTAGGTAATATTAATGCATGTAATGTATCGGGGATATAATGGCTGAACAAAAATCTTGCCTTTATTTTTCTCTAAATGTTTAATGGATGGGGAACTGGAGACTGGGAGTAGGAAAATAAAAATGTAAATGTAAACCAGAGTGTTTTAAATTATAGCATATTAAGATTTTATTTTAATAGCAGTTTCTATAAAATACAATAGGTCTTCAACATAGATGTATGCATGTTTATGGCATATAGATACAGTAGAATAATACTTAGCTGATCTAATTTCCCCTACTTAATTACAGTATCATGGATGAAAAAAATTGCAAGTTGTAGTTTAATTTTGGGTGGAACTTTAACCATATAGATAACCTGCCCCAATATTTAACTGCATAAGTCAAATGAGTTTTTTTAGTATGTACTTGAATTTGTCTCTTAATTTACATAAGACAGAAGACCCTTCTACTTTAGCAAAATTCTAAACGTATTTTAATCTTCTAAAAATCGATTCCTTATACACACATAAAAAATATGTAACATAGTAGTTTATATAACTTTTACTTAGGTAAAATTTAGTTAAATTGTTAACAGAATATCACAACACAATTCTCAACTAAAATATGAATAGTTTGAAATATGTACATAACTTGCTTTAACTTCACAATTCAAAGAATGCATATAAAACTCAAAATGGGTCACTGTGGACGAAGACTGTCTCCTGTCAGAGTATCAGATTGAGCATTCCACTTGTAGCATCTCCCAGCAAAAATCCTCTTTAGTTAATTGCACTCCGTTTTTGAAGATTAAGTCAGTAATAAACAATTTGACTTCAGATTCTACCTTCTTCTTCCTCTTTTCTAATGATGGAGGAATGGCAAATTGCAACAAGTGTCATTACCTTAAATCGGATGAAACTAGACCAAGTTGGAACAAAATTTTCTTTACATCATCATACAGTCCTGATATCTTAACTTGGGCACTGGCAATGATCTGTGGTGACACATATATAGACCAGTGTCCTAAATAACACTGCAAAAGTAGGAAGGTTTGTTTCTGTTTTCCAGAAATAATAATTTTACTCCTTAAGAAATGATATTTTCCAAAATTGAGAATCACTGGTTTAGTTAATTAGTAAAGAATTCTTGAGTCAGTTAGAGCTGTGTCTAGTCCCCTGCTCAGTCACTTCCCAGCTGTGTGGTTGCAGGTTAAACGCCTTGAATTTCATTTCCTTCACCTGTAAGGTAGTTAGGGTTATTGCAAAAATTTCATGAATCAATGCTAAGTCCTTACCATGTAATTCTTAATAAATGGTGCATATTCTTATTACTACCTCCATACCATTTAACTGAAACCACTCATTTCCTTTGGTAAGAATATTGTCATGGTATAAATAAAAGCTGGAAACAAATGAGGTTTTTTTTTTTATAGACTCTAAGGATTAGCTTTAAAAATGATAAAAGCAACTGACAGTGACCTCTAATGTACTACTAAGTATTAATTGATTAAGACTTTTATTATATTGACTGTGTAAATTTTTACCATGCACATTCCATAATGTTTATTGAAGTTCTTGAATAAATTGAAAATTAACTTGATAGTGTAATTTTACATATAGTCATGCACTGTATAACATTTTGGTCAACAACAGATGGCATATACAGAAATATAAAAAAAGTATAAAAGTATAGCACAGGTAATTATATACATGACATTATATTTGATAATTATAATAAATGACTATTTACTGGTTTATATATTTACCATACCAGGCTTTTATTGTTATTTTACATTGTACTCCTTCTACATATTAAAAAAAAAGTTAACTATGGCCAGGCACAGTGGCTCACGCCTGTAATCCCAACACTTTGGGAGGCTGAGGCAGGTGGATCACTTGAGGTCAGGAGTTTGAGGCCAGCCTGGCCAACAGGGCGAAACCCCACTTCTATTAAATATACAAAAATTAGCCAGGTGTAGTGGTGTGAGCCTGTAATCCCAGCTACTTGGGAGGCTGAGGCAGGAGAATCACTTGAACCCTGGAGGTGGAGTCTGCAGTGAGCCGAGATCACACCACTGTACTCCACTCTGGACAACAAAGCAAGACTATGTCTCCACAAAAAAGTTAACTGTAAAACAGCCTCAGGCAAGTCCTAAAGGAGATATTCCAGAGGAAGGCATTGTTATCATAGGAGATGGCATCTCCATGCATGTCATTGCCCCTGAAGACATTCTAGTGGGACAAGATGTGAACGTAAAAGACAGTGATATTGATGATCCTGACACTGTGGTAGGCCTAGGCTAATGTGTGTGTTTGTGTGTTAGTTTTTAACAAAAATGTTTGAAAGAGAAAAATATAAATAAGTAATTAGAAAAATAGATAAAAATCTTATATTATTAGGATATAAAGAAAATATTTTTAGACAGCTGTACAATATGAGCTTTAAGCTTAGTTTTATTACGAGTCAAAAAGATTTCAAAAAATTAAAAACCTTACTAAATCAAAGTTACTGTAAGCTAAGATCAACTTATTATTGAAGAAACAAAAATATTTTTGTATAAATGTAGTGTAGCCTGAGTGTACCATGTTTTGAAAGTCTACAGTAGTGCACGGTCATGTCTTAGGCCTTCACCACTCACCACTCATTCACAAACTCACCCAGATCAACCGCCAGTCCTGCAGACTCCATTTGTAATTCAGTGCCCATAGACAGGTGTACCAGTTTTTAATCTTTTATACTGTATTTTTACTGTACTTTGTCTAACTTTAGTGCCCAAATACTTGCCACTGTTTTACAATCGCTTACAGTATTCAGCACAGTAACAAGCTCTATAGGTTTGCAGCCAAAGAGCAATAGGCTATATATAACACATAGCCTAGGTGTGTAGCAGGCCATACCAACCAGGTTTGTGTAAGTACATCCTGTTCACACAACAACAAAATCACCCGATGGTGCATTTCTCAGAATTTAGTCCCTTTGTTAAGCAACAATGCATATTCTTTTAAAGGAGTAGTGAAGATCATAGCACTGTGCCTACTACCATAAAAGAGGTCCTCAATTATTAACTATCAAATTTAATTCAAAACTTACTTAATTGCATATTTGATTAGCTTCTTCTTGGAGCCATTTTATTCACACAGCTTGTCATCATGTGCAGCATGCATAAAAGCAGTAAAGGACTTGGGAAAAGGCTCTGCCTTGTCTTGAACAGCTATCATCATCTATACTAAATATCTGCATCTCTTTGCCACTGAACTTCCACATAATTTGGTTAATGTGTGAGTGTGACCTTTTATCTGCACCTGCTTTAAACTGTGCTTGCCATTGAAGGCCTGGAGGATAGTATAAACTTAATAAATGCTTGTCTCATTTTCCATATTAAAAAAATGTATACAGATATCTATCTTAAAGGACTGTGATGAGGATAAAATGGATAATATATGTTAAAATTTTAAAAAATTCTACACTGTGTGTTTTGTGTGTTACACACACACACAGTTTCATATGTGTGGCTACAGGTTTTCCCTTTCCTTCTTCTTTCCAACTTTTTTAAATAGTAGCATCACTGTTTTTCCTTTTAATAGGAAACATTTGACTAAGAAGCAACATGTAGTTTTAGAAGTAAAATACTGTTGAACCAACTATCATTCCCAAGACTTCCACTATAAACATGTTAGCAGCAGTGATAAGCATTGCTTTAGCAACCTTGGACTTTCAAAATGTAGCCAATTTACTTTACTTTTTGATATTTGGTTTTTAAAGAGTCTTGTTCAATAGCAAACTAGCTGCTAGATAGGTTAAGTCCCTCCTTAGAAGGCAGATTAAGATTCATCATGGACACACTGCTTAATGTGAGGCTTACTGAAAAACAAAAATGATGTTACCCCCTAGTTTAAGGCTTCAATTCTTTAAAGGCTGATTAATTTTTAGAACCAGCTGTGTAAGAACTGCCAAGTCAGTGTTAGAAAGTGATTAAGCATGCAAGTATTCTAATTCATGTTAGACCTTAAAAACACAAAACCATCTTGAGCATTTGATGGAATCCGTCAAACGACCATTATCACCACCACCCATATAGAGGATGGACAAATTAAGGCAGCAACATAAAAAGAGATATATAATTGACTCAAAAATGAGGAAAATATGCCAGGTGTGGTGGTTCACACCTGTAATCCCAGCACTGTGAGAGGCGGAGGTAGGCGGATCACCTGAGGTCAGGAGATCCAGACCAGCCTGGCCAAAATGGTGAAACTCCATCTCTACTAAAAATACAAAAATTAGCCAGGCCTGGTGGCATGTGCCTGTAATCCCAGCTACTCAGGAGGCTGAAGCACTTGAACCCGGGAGGAAGAGGTTGCAGTGAGCTGAGATTGTGCCATTGCACTCCAACCTGTGTGACACAGCAAGACTCTATTGCAAAAAAAAAAAAAAAGAGGAAAATGTGAAAACACTGTCATTATAGCAAATACAGTAAAGCAAGTAAGAGCATCCATAATGGAGCTGAATGGACAGCATAACTAACACCTGAGGCTAAGGAGAGGAAGCAGAGTAACCCAAAAGAAATGAAGCATCACAGTAAGAGGAGAGAATGTGTCCAAAGGGAGTGAGGTTCAGCTTTCTTCCTAGGAGGAGAAGGGTTGCCAGTAAGGACGTTTTTGAGAATAGAGATTGAAGACTGCACACTTTTGAGAAACTGAGGATGTATTGAAAAAGGTAGATGAGCAAACCCCAAAACGTCAACCACAATGGCTATTGTTTAGGTCGAAACACCTGATTTTAGAATTTTTGTGAGTTTGCCATATGACCTCCTTATTACAAAGGCAATGGTTAGTTCTCATTCCTCTTCATATGTGACTTCTCAGTCACATTTGATGTTATTGTTCATTCCCTTCTTGAAACAGCTTTGACCTCTGAAACATCATTCTCTCAGGATTCTGGTCTACATGTCTCACTGGTCTCTCCTTTAAAGCTTCCTTTTCTGCCATTTTCTATCCCCTTAACCTCACTTTCATGGGAATTTAATGTATACATCTGCTTTGGCCAGTGGGAATAACAGTAAAAGAAAAGGTAAGTACCTACCAGATAACTTACATGTTTTTCTAAGTAATATCTGAATGGCATTATAGTGCAATAGTATGTTTCAGACATTCAAAAGAAATTTTAAGAGAGAAACCTGTGTAAGAATTTATTCATTACTAATTACATGCTATTTTAGGTATCTCAGATTCAAAATATCCAAATAGGAACAGTCAGCATTATATTCAGCTTTACACTGTAATTTATACAAAGCATACCATCATCACCAGTCATAACAAATTAATGTTGTCAACTTCTTTTGTTTTTAAAGTTGTTTTATTTAATTTTTATTTTTAGTTATGTCAGTGTTACAAGCCTAACAATTTACCTTACTTTATGTTTATCTATATAAGGTGATTTTTGTATTTTACAACAATCTTCCTGTTGTGTTTCTAATATTTGAAAAATATTGTGTAGAAAAAGCAGAAAAACTGTTATTTGAATTAGTTACTTAATGATATAGGAATATAAATTCTTATAGGGGATAATGATATAAAAGTTGGTTACTCCTTTAGAGCATATAAACTCTGCTAAATAAGTCAATAATTTTGATCTTAATAATTTTAGTATCATAATTTTGAATCAAGTTTTCAATAGTCTGCATCATGTAAAAAGTTTTACTGATTATTATATTCTGAGCCACAGAAATAAAAATGTAAAAAATTTATAAAGAAAAAAATCATTTTTTATGTTGTAATAAGTTGTTACAGAATTACTGCTTGTAGTAGCTTTGTTAATTCTATAGAACACAAAGGTAGTACTCATTTGATTGGAAATGATTGATTACCTAATACTTCCAGGCATTTTAATAAACAGTTAAGATAGACCAAATTTTCTAAGAAGACGACTTAATTGACTTTGCAAATATAAGCTGAGGGTGACAGCTAGCGACAAACTCGGAAAGTTTGTCAACAGACCTGTCACGGCCACACTACTATAATGACATCAAGAAAAAGCTCTTCTCCATGGAATTCCCATTTTCTTAGTTGAAACTTAAGACTAGCTTCTTGACTTTTTCTCATTGACGGCTTTCTCTCACTCTCTGTACTGATCAAATTGGTGATAGTGTTTGTTCAAATGTCTGGTTCATCCTCTGGAGTCTATATTGTTGAACACAGAAGACTTTATTGAATCTTATCTAACATCTAAAAAGTTAATGTTTTACACATGTTAGACACTCAAGAAATGTTTTTTTAATTTTAATGAATTTTAGTTGTATTTAATATATACATATACTTACATTTATATGTTTTCCATACCTTGAGCAAGGGAGGGCAAAGGAGAAAATAAGTCATTTACATAAGATACAAAGCTGGTTGTCAGGGGTTGCCCTGCAAATTTATTTCCACCGTCCAAGCCAGATAAACAGAAAGTATTTGGCTGTGGCCAGCTTATCAGACAGTTATAATTGGCCTACACATTGTTGTAATTTTAATAATTTCTCCTGCTTATTTGTCCACAGGAGCTTACTTAGGAAACTGATCCAGATTAAGATGTTCGATTCTCACCTGTACGTCTATCCATTTAAACATTCTTACCCTGATCCAGAATTTAGAGACAAATTCCATTTTAGTAATTTTATATTGCATGTTGCGCTATTTTTACTTTCCTAATTTTAAATGTGTATTTTCTAATCCTTTATCTGCCTATGTCCTTAATCTGAAAATTCTTCATAAACATTTATAGTTTCCTGGTTGAGATTTTCCCTTCTTTAAAACAAACTTCCCTCATACATAGGCTTGTTTAAATTCTTCTGTAAACTCTCTTATGTCTTCACTGCCAACATTGTGGGATTAAGAGGAGGGATCAAAGAGGAGGTAAAGCCAGCTCTTCTGAACTCTGATTTCGATTCATCTGAGCATTATTTTAAAATGGCAAATTAACCAATCCTGGTAACTAGTAACCCTCAAGCATTTTATAACTACTGTAACTATCCCAACAAAATAAAAGCTTAAGGGCAACAGCTAAAGTGAAAGCTCTTCTAAGATATGGAAATAACTTTCTTGTGTCTGTAACTTACTTTTACCTTAAATGTTTCAATCATACAGGTTTTTATCTTAACTCCAAGAATATGTTAGTTTAAAATACATCATGAAAAAAGTTACAATAATAAAGTTATAGAGAATAGATCTCTTAAGTTGACTGACAAACTCTTCGGCATGTTTTCAATATTTTATTGCAATTAAAATTTTACTTTTCCTAGTTATGAAAGTACTACCACAAAATGAATGAATGCTAGATTGTCTGCTCCATAATGATGTTTCTTATTATGAAGCAATTACTTCACTTACTTTCATAGTTGATAAAAACCTTGCTCAACACAAGTTTTCTAGACAACTTTCTCACTGTGTCATTAATAGCCATAGCTCCTGGTTTTCTTTCTTTGATTCAGATTAAGCACAAAAGAAAGGCCACAAACTCAGAAACCACTTTATAGTAAGTAGCATGACTTCGGTTCTACAACTTTTTCCATGAGACAGAAAGCAATTGATGTCTCCATGGCTTTATTGAAAGTTTTTATAAGTCTAGACAAAAACCTATACAGAAACTGCTTACAACCCTGTAACTAAAGAACAAAATGTGTGCAGCCTGACTACAGAGAGTCAATAATTCCAGTTAGACTCCAGATTTTCTAGGAGTAGAACATTTATTTGTTTATAACTTAGTTACAATTCTAAATATTTTCATGTCCTTATTTAAACCTCACTAAACCAAAGATTTCATGAACTAATAAAAAACCCTGATATATTATTCCAGTCTATACTTGAAATCCACTTATAACACAGTATTATAAATTAACATTTGGTGTTCCTTTTTTTTCTTACCTAAATGTAATAGGATAACAATTGCATAGAAATACGTAATATTTTAAGTGCTTCTTATGAGATCATAATATTTATTTTTGAAAAACCAGTCTACAGAAAGACAAGGGTAGAGTATTGGCTAATAACCAAATGTCTTTGTAAATAATCAGTGCAGGCATTATAATTAATTGACCATTCATGCATTGAAAATGTCTCTTAAAAAGGAATACTAAATCAAATCTATTTGGCTTTTAGTAAAGTTTGATTTAATCCTGTGTACCATATCTGTCATTAAACCAATATTGCTGGCCCTAGTAATAATTAAATGTGTTATCAAAAGAATGAAAAGTTATGTTTACTAAGACAAGTAGCAGAACTCAGCCAGCACTAGTTTAGGTAGAAAGTAATAATTTCATATAAGGACACAAAAATTTTCTTGAGTAAGTCAAGTTTCTAGAAAGAGAAAATTGTAAAGTCAAACCACTCACTACCCATGCACATCTACTATATGATAGTAGCTTCAATTATTTTCTTTCTAAGATCAACTTCTTTGCTTCTCTCACCTAGACTGGAGTTGGATCATGGTCTTTCATGTTATAGGTCTTCCTTTGGTCTTAACTCTACATATGAGAGATCAACTACATTTGACCCTCAGGTACTCACTCCTGGCCCAATTAATTATAAAGAGGGGTCAGAATCATATTTTGCCAAAGCATGACTTGGCAGTGTGGTATGAACTAGAGTATCCCTAAAGATTGGAGATAGTTTTTGGAAAAAGGAGAGTCCTGGTAAACTTGGTAGGCACTGAGTACAAAATTGAGTCCTTCTTATTATCATTACCAGACTTTATTAGCAAATTAATGAAAAGACTTTCATAGCTGTTTTGAAACGAGCTCTTGTACAAAGAGCTGTTCTACAGATGGAGAAATATAAAAATGAAGTAGATATAATTCCTATTCTCAAAGTGCTTTACAATTGAATAGTTGCAGTACTTGAGGATTTCCCCAATTACCTCACTGTCTATTATGAGATTATCATGTATTTCTGTTATAAAATGAGCATTTACTAACTTATAAAGCATATATTTATGCATATATATGTATGCATATATATATATATGCTTCGGATAGATATTGCATAGATAGATAAATAAATAGATAGATAGATAGATAGATATTACACACATGGGTATGTGTGTATATCTGCCAATAATGGCCTCAGTAAATAGCAATAAGGGTAAAATACTTTAAAAATCAGAGAATTACTAACAGTGAGTGCTGTGGGTCCTGTTTTCTAGATTAAGAGATCTGTAAAGACACAAAAGAATTGATCAAAAACTCTTCTAAAAATGCCAAAAATGTCAGCTTTGAGTAGTCCACCAATTATTTTGTTTTGATTATTTTGTAAAATTGGTAGAAGATGAGATATTTATGTAAGTATTGAAGGCATGGGGAAAGTCAACCCTAGAGAGGCAGTGGCCCCCTCTCTTTACCCTTGCTTTCACCTTTTAAAGCTTAAGTCATGCCACTCCTCAGCCCCAAAACTGCCAAGGCTCCACATCTCCAAACGAAAGACAAAATCCTCCCAGTGGTCTTTGGACCCCACAAAATCGGCTGTTCCCTCTTGACTCTCTGACCTGTGCTAAAACTCTCCCTCACCCTTTCTGCTCCTGACACACAACTCTTTTCATGACCCTTCACACATCCTAGGAGCTTTTGCACTTGCTATTTCATCTACCTGGAGTTATCTTTCTCAATTTTTGTATGGTCCTTTCCCTCATTTTCTTTAATGTTAAAATCGAAACACTCTTTCCACACTCCAGTCTTTTTAAATCTCACCTGCTTTATTTGCCTCTATATCTGGCATAATATATTCCCTTAGACGGAAGCATGAGGGATATAGATGAATGTAGCCATTTTGTCATAGAGGGAGCTCTGAAGCATTATATGAAAACATAGATCCTAGAAAAGTTGTGAAAACATGTTAAAAAGTCATAGATTCTCACCTGTCAAAATAGTTTATAAGTAACCTACCCTCAAGTTGATAAAAAGTTGAGATTACTTTATGTGGCCATGAAGTAGATGGTTGGCAAGTTTTGTAGTGACTCAAGTGTTATTTAATGGGCAATGAAGTGTATGGTACTGGAGTCAGAAGAAAAGAGTTCAAATATTAGTAATGCCACATCTTTATTACAATGTTGGGCAAGACCATAAAATAGTTCATAAAATATTAATAATAGAAACTTTTAAAAATGAAAGACTAAAGAATGAATGTTTAAAGTCACTTATATGTATTTATTTAAAAAAAAGAAGGACCAAGGGTGGTGGCTTGTGTTTGTAATCCCAGCACTTTGGGAGGCCAAGGCAAGTGGATCACCTGTGGTCAGGAGTTCGAGACCAGCCCAGCCAAAATGGCAAAATCCTGTTGCTACTAAAAAATACAAAAAATTAGCCAGATGTAGTGGTGCAGGTCTGTAATCCCAGCTACTCGGGAAGCTGAGACAGGAAAATCACTTGAACCCGGGAGGTGGAGGTTGCAGTGAGCCAAAACTGTGCCACTGCACTCCAGCCTGAGTGACAGAGTGAGACTCCATTTCAAAAATTAAAAAAGGAAAAGAACTTATAATATCTGGTTCATTTATTTGTAGTGAGAATGAGAGAAAATATGAAAATGTTCCATATAAAAATGACAATCTGTTCTTAGTTATTGTTTTTGATGATTAGAAAAGTAGTAAGACAAACACATTGAAGAAATGTGAAGAAAATTTGAAGAAAAATTATACAACCTCGTTGGGAAAATACACTGATTGATACATTGATGTATGCAACTGTAATCACAATGTGATTGTGAAAGTATAACAAGCAATAATAATAAAATAATAATAATATGGAGGATTACTATGTGCCAGATACTGAACTAAAAATTATACAGCATTATCTCTCTGAAAAATTATAGCAATCCCATGAGGCAAGTAACTTATTACTCCAATTTTACAGATGAGAAAACTAAAATAGTAACCAGCTGAAGTGAACATATGTGACAAATGCTTCAACAGTGATTAGAATTGTAAATGTATTACTCATTTGGTGTTTTACCACTCATATTCACATTATTAATGTAAACACCTAACAATATATATATTTCACATAGCCAGTTTCTGTTTCCTCTTTGAAAGGGAAAATAAAAAAGATAAACAAATTAGTTAATATTAGCCAGGGCTCAAAAGCAGATACATAAGCTCCTATGCACGTCACACATACACACAGTTGTCACATTAGTCAGAAAAGCATAAGGTCAGGAGTATTTGTGTGAATTCAAAGTAACTATCCATAATAGGATACATCCTCAGTGGCATTTATACATTTTATTGCAGGATGTGTGTCTTAAGGAAGTTGCAAATAAAAGTCCTCAATAATTCCAGTTGAATTGTCCCTTACAGAGTCTAATGGTTCTTTGTCCCTCTGCTTCAACAGAGGTCACCACGTCACCTGCCAGGGGAGGACCCCAGCAGTTGAGGGCAGGAGCTCCCTCTCCTGAGCAGTACAAATCTATGCCACAAAGATTCCTTCTTAGGTCCTAAGAATGGCTAGTACGTCAACTTAACTGAGCTTTCTGTTACCAGAGAATCCAAAGAACATATAAGGAAGTTGTCACCGTTAGAGGGTCGTGACTGCAAATTGTCCAGGTTTCTGGTGTTTTGAACAAAGAATTACATAAAAAGCCGAACAAAGCAAAGAATGAAGCAACAAAAGAACGAAATCAGAGATTTATTGAAAACGAAAGTACACTTCACAGTGATGGGACCAGATACACATAGCGGCTTAAGGGCCTGGATACACAATCTTCTTGCATCCAAATACCCCCTAGAAGTTTCCCATTGGCCACTTCATGCTCACCTCATGTAAACGAAGTGGCAGCTGGCAATCAGTCTGATTGGTTGCAGAAAGCAGCTAACCAGAGACTGAAGGTTGCTTTTTGCAACCAATCAAAGACCAGGATGAAGTTACAAAGTCATACTTCTATGCAAAGGAAGATTTGTCTGCAATCAGTCTGATTGGTTGCAGGCAGCAGCCATTCAGAGGTTGAAGTTACAAAGTTGTAAAAGAAAACTCCACTGGCAATCAGTCTGATTTGTTGTGGACCGCCAATTTCTCATCTGTCCAGCAGAAAAGGTCAAAGGGAATAGCCTCTGGTCCCTTTGTTACTTAGGCATGGAAAATTAGAATATTCCTTTCATTTTAGTTCTAGGAAGTCAGCGTGAAACAGCCTTAAGTTCCCCGCCTCCATATCCTATTCTCCTGCCTCAGAAGTGATTAATTGTCCAGGCCATAGAAATTAAAATTCATCTCATCTCATGCTTGATTATAGGAAAAAGTACTATAATAATTGCTAAAAAGCTGTGATTTAAATAAGGCTGAAACCCAAGGTGTAGTACGTAACAGAATTGCCACTAACTGACTTCTTTTATGATCTAAAAGACAAGTTGTGCCATGAATAACTTAGAAATTACATAGTTGGTATTTTTAAGATATCATGATTTTTAACTTCAACATAGATGGCAAGAAAGAGTTAAATGGTTTGAGGGGAGTGAAAAACATATTTACTAAGAAAACAGCCATCTGATTGTGAATTAAGTCTTGTATATTAAACAACACCGTTTTGTCTCTTGTCTCATAACTGTGAAAAAAAATAGGAAGTTTTTGGAAAAAATTAGGGTTAGCAGGAGGCAGGGGTGGGGAAGTGTAACCTGTCTATGTGACATATTTCTCACTGGCACTGTGCCTTGAAATTTATTTTATTTTTTAAATTCATGCATAATATTTTACTTATTTATTGGGAACATGTATTTGTTACATACATAGAATATGTAATGATCAAGTCAAGGTACGCGTGATATCAATCACCTTAAATAGTTACCTTTTTTGTATGCTGGGAACATTTCAAGTCATCTCTTCTAACTACTTTGAAATGTATAATACATTGTTGTTAACTATAGTCATACTACTCTTCTATTGAATATTAGAACTTATATCTTCTGTCTAACTATCTGGTTACATACATTAACCAACCTCCCATTATCCCTCCCTCCAACACACACATTCTTCCTGTCCTCTGAAAGAGATCATTCTATACTCTAACATGAGATCAACTCTTTTAGTTCCCACATATTAGTGAGGACAGATAATATTTGTATTTTTGTACCTGGCTTATTTCACTTAACATAATGACCTCCAGTTCCATTCATGTTGCTGTAAATGTCATGATTTCATTCTTTTTTATGGCTAAATAATATTCCCTTGTGTGTGTACATATATGTACTATTCTCATAGTGGCCATTCTAGTATTACATTAACAATAATGTATATATGTATATGTACACACACGGGAATGCTATTTGTATGTATATATGTACACTCTATGAATGTAATATTATTTGTATGTATATATGTACACACACAAGGGAATACTAACACACATATATATATACACACATATGTACACACACACAGTCACACATATATATCACATTTTCTTTATCTATTTGTTCATTGCTAAAAACTTAGGTTGATTCCATATCTTTGCTATTGTGAATAGTGCTGAATAAACATACAATTTAATGATGTTTTTCCCCTTTGGATAAATACCCAAGAGTTGAATTTCTGGATTATATGATAGTTCTATTTTTAGTTTTCTAAGAAATCACTGTACTATTTTCATAGTGGCTCTTCTAGAATTACATTAACAATACTGTATAAGAGTTTTCTTTTCTCTGCATCCTCAATATCATCCATTATTTTTTGGCCTTTTAATACTTGCTATTCTGACTGGTGTAAAATGATATCACATTGTGGTTTTAATTTATTTTTCCCTGATTATTAGTGAGATGTTGAGCATTTCTTCATATACTAGTGGCCATTTGCATGTCTTCCTTTGGGACATGTCTACTCATGTGCTTAGCCACTTTTTAATGGAAAAATTTGTACTTTTACTATTAAGTTTTTTTTAGTTTCTTGTGTATTCTGGATATAAGTCAACTTGTCAGATGAATAGTTCACAAATATTTTTTCCCATTCAACAGGTTTTCTCTTCACTCTATTGATTGTTTCCTTTCCTGTGTAGAGGCTTTTTTGTTTAATATAATCCCATTTATTTATTTTTCTTTTGTTGCCTGCGCTTCTGAGGTCTTAGTCATAAAATCTTTACCTAGACCAATGGTCAGCTTGATTCCGGTTGAATTTGGTCACTGGGGTAAATGAGAGGCTGACTTACTACATCTCACATTCTTCTGCACTGGCCCAGAATGTCTAGCTGAATGGCCCTTCCTTGACATTTCCAGCTTTTATTGAGCTCCACTGACTCTTTTCTCCTCTCTCCCACCATATTCCCTTCATCCATTGCTTAGTGACAGCTTTCTGCTCCACCAGAGGAGACTTCCTTCATGAAGATATTTGGAAATACATTGATGTGGGGAGCATCAGCCTCCTTTTAAAGGTCAGTGGTACTGTCCTCTGCAAGCTGGAAGTTATAGTGGGAAATGCTGAACCTCAGAATTGCTCTCATTGACTGCAGTAAAAACAGGGAACCCTACAGAGGCAGAGTCCAGACAGCAACACTGTCATGGGTTGGATGTCTGTATGTCCTCACCCAAAATTTGTATGTTGAAGTCCTAAACCTCAATATTAGGTGTTAGAAAGCCAGGTCTTTGGATGGTCATTATGTTTAGATAAAGTCATGAGGATAGAGCCCCTACTATAGGATTAGTGACTTTATGAGAAAACAGAGAAAACAGAATGCACTCTTTTTCTCTCTCTCTCCCTCTCTTTCTCATGCACTCTCTCTCTCCCCCATGTGATAATACAGACATAATACAGCCATCTGCAAGCTAGGAAGTTCACCAAAAACTGAACCTGCTAGCACTTTGAACTGGACTTCCAAGTCCCCAGAACCGTAGTAAATGTCTATTATTTAAGCTACTCAGTCTATGGTATTTATAGTGGCCTGAAAAGACTAAGATAAGCATCTAATAATCAGAGATTGTTGATTGAATAATTATGATGAATAATTATGATACTGTAACCATTTTTATCCTCAGGAGATATGTTCTAAGATCCTCAATGGTTTCCTAAAACCTCAGATAGCATGAATCTTTCTATATTCCATGGTCTTTTTTTTCCATATATACATAGTTATGATAAAGTTTAATTTATAAATTAGGCATAGTAAGAGTTTAACAGTAACCAATACTAAAGTAAAACAATTTTAACAATATGCCAGCACCACTATTCTTGGTGCTTTGGGGCTATTATTAAATAAAGTTTACTTGAACACAAGCACTGTGATACCATTAACAGTTTATCTGATAATCAAAATGGCTTCTAAGAGACTAATGGGTATGGGTCATATACAAGGTGGATACACTGGACACAGTTATGGGCAGGACAGGGTGGGACAGCATGAGATTTCATTGTGCTACTAAGAATGGTACACAATTTCAAACTTATAAATTATTTCTGGAATTTTCCATTGAATATTTTTTGGACCACAGCTGACCTCAGGTACCTAAAACCCTGGAAAACAAATCTGCAGATAAGAAAAGACTACTGTAATAGAAGAAACATAGTTTCTGATTTTCAAGGATCTCTGGTTGTGGTTGATTACTAAGAATAAAATATATTAAAAAGTAAATAAAGTATGTCATTACCAATATGATCAAAACAAATAAAACTATAAGTCTGATAAGTGGAATTACCATAGTGGAAATTTATGACTTTTGACCCACTTTTGAATGTAAGTCAGTTTACTAATCCTGTGCCCCTTGATTGAGAGGAAGGTTGGTTCCTTCAGAAGAAAGATTTGAGATGTAACGAATGATGAGTATAGTACTACTCAGGTAGCACCTGAAGCTTTCTTTGTATGGTCATCTATTTTGGTAATATAGTTTCTTACCTTGGAATTTCTTTCTATTAGTTATGCAGTACATAAACAAATAATTTTTTCCTGGAAAGGATAATAGGAACCATGTCTTACCTTGCATATCTAAATATGTCTAAATTTAGAAGCTAGTTTAGCCAAGCATAAACTTTCAGATCAAAAATTTTTTTTCTGAGAACTTTCTTCTTTCCTATAAACTTCTGAAGACAAAAGTATTGTAGAATTTTTCAGTTTGATGTTAGTCTGATTCTCATTAAATTGTAATTGACAAGGAGTTTCCTTCTTTTATATTATTAAATTGTATTAAATTTATATTATTAAATTGTAATTAACATAGAGTTTCCTTCTTGCTTTTATATTTTTAGAGAACTTGGTTGACACACTAAAGTCATCAGCTAAAGGGTTCACAAAGGACAGAAACTAGCATGAATTCATTTGTCATATTAAATGAAATATTACATTTCTTATATACTCTTACAGAGCTGTAGTGAAATTTTGTGGTTTATGAGATTTTAAAATGTTAGTTAATAAAGTAATTTTATCTGATACAAAAGAATTATAATATTTTTTATCACTGCTATAGTAATCCATAATCATCTGGGAAGTTTGTTAACTGTATATATAGAGAGATAGATACCCTGGATTTACCTCTTCCTCCTCCCCAAAAAGTGTCTAATTTAGTAGGTCTAAATCCTGAGCATTTGCATTTTTAACACATGATGCTGATGTTCTTCAAATTTTAAGAACTATTTATCTGAATATCTGTCCTAGTACAATCTGCTATATAAGAGGCACTGAGTGACTATATTTGAATGAGTGTATGAATAAAATGAGTGAATCAAAGCACAATTAAAGAAAAACCAAGGGAGAGAGATCCAAGATGGCCACGTAGCAGCAGCTTGGGATTGTAGCTCCCAGTGAAAGCGCAGAGAGCGAGTGGATGCCGCAATTGCAAACGAATTTTTGATGCCCACAGACTGGGAGATTCCTGGCGAAGGAGCCACACGGGTCGCGAGTGCGACTCTTTTGGCCGGCGCAGCGCTTCTCGGTGTGGAGTATACGGGACTGGCGGCCCTTTTAGTCGGGCTCGGCTGGTCCCATCCCCACAAGGAGAGCAGCAATTGGAAGCACTGAGGACTGAGTTTCACAGCAAGCGCAGCTAAACCTGGGAAGGCCCAGCTCTGTGGGGAAGGGGCGCCCCCTAAAGGAAAACAAAGAAACAGAAAAAACTTTATCACCAACAAGCCGGATGTCCACTCAGA
>CAUYQU010047277.1:0-40881 GCA_963574635.1 Cheracebus regulus | reverse complement strand
TTTTTAGTAGAGATGGGGTTTCACCATCTTGGCCAGGCTGGTCTTGAACTCCTGACCTCGTGATCCACCTGCCTTGGCCTCTCAAAGTGCTGGGGATTACAGGCGTGAGCCATCTCGCCCAGCTGATTCCTGAACTTTTAGATTCACTAACCAGTAGAACTCCCACTCATCCCCAAAAGGAAGGGATTTATTTTGCAAGATATATACATTAAAAGCAACTATAACCTCCACCTACTTTAACCATCTTTTCCTAAAAGAACATTTTAATGCCAAAGAAACAGATGGCATGAGGTCAGAGTAGTAACAGTGGCTGAAATCTACCTATATAGCACCCATGTGCCAGGTCCTGTTCTGAGATTCATGAAAACTGGAAAGGGCGTAACCCATGCTGACCGATTCCACATGAGTTCTATTCCACCCCCGGTTTACCTTGCATTCACCTTGCCTCTGTGGCAGACAGAATAATGGCCCCACGACACACACATCCCAATCCTCAAGACCTGTTACATGCTGTCTCAGGGCAACAGGGACTCTGTGGACAGGAGGGAATTAAGCACTGACATCGGGAAGCTACCCTGAATTATCCTGACGGCCCAATGTCATCACAGGCATCCTAAGAAGTGGCCACAGTACACCATGGAATACTATGCAGCCATAAAAAAGGATGAGTTCATGTCCTTTGCAGGGACATGGATGAAGCCGGAAACCATCATCCCCAGCAAACTAACACAGGAACAGAAAAACACCGCGTGTTCTCATAAGTGGAAGCTGAATAATGAGAACACATGGACACAGGGAGGGGAACGTCAAACACCAAGGCCTGTTGGGGTATAGGGGATTAGGGGAGGGAGAGCATCAGGACAAACACCTGATGCATGTGGGGCTTCAAACCCAGATGATGGGTTGATGGGTGCAGCAAACCACCATGGCACATGTATAGCTATGTAACAAAGCTACACGTTTTGCACGTGTATTCCAGAACTTAAAGTAAAATTCAAAAGAGATGACCACAGGACCTGATAGGGTCAAGGTCAGAGGAGCGACAGGGACAGAAGCAGAGGTCAGAGTGTGGCACTCTGAGGATGGAGGAAGGGCCAGGAGCCATGGAATGTAGGCAGCCTCCAGAAGCTGGAAGAGGAACGAGATTCTCTCCCAGAGCCTTGAGAAGGACCATGGCTCTGCAGACACCTGGATTTGGGGCCATGAGCCCCATTTTGGACTTCTGACCTCCACTGCAATTACAGACTTGTGTGATTTGTTACAACCCACTTCGAGGAACAATGACCTGGAAGGAGGGTGAGGATAGAGAAGACAGAGTCAGCACGGAAGTGCTGGGAGGTGGGAACAGAGCGGAGCGAGCTGTATCCCAGACAGAAGGCGGGCAGTGTTTGGGGGCTGGTCAGGCTGCATGAGAAGGGAGATGGGTGAGGCCACTGGCTGGGTGGCGCGGAGGCTGCTGGCAGCCTACCCAGGAGCTGCTCCCTCTGGAAGGAAGGAAGGACGCCTGGCTGCCGTGGACCGAAGGCTCCGCTCACTTTGCCTCACTGAGACGCCACCTTTCTGCTGCTCCATCTCAGCACCCACCAGGCACTCGGTACACACTTAGAAGAAACACCCGACTGCTCTGACTCTTCACCCTTCTGCCGCTGGGGACGCCAGCCTCACTGCGAACACCCCTCACACCCAGGCCCCTCTGCTGCTCGAGGCGCCTCAGGGCCTTTGCACTGGCTGCTCCTGTGGCCTGGACCCACTCGTCTCAGACGTCTCTGTGTGGCTGCCTGCTGCTCATCACCCAGGCCCCACACGGCAGCTGCCGGCCACTTGAGAGTGCCACGTAATGAAAGGACAGTATTTTGAATACACTGGGGTCAATGAAGTAGGTTAGTAAAACTAAATTCACCAGTTTCTCTTCGCCTTTTTTTAACGTGGTGGGGACTAGAACCCTTAAGATGGCACCTGCGGCTCACACTGCACATCCCCCCCAAACAGGGCAGTCCAAGCCAGGCTGCCAGCCTCCCCTACGGGGCTTCCCCTATGGGGCCAGGCGGTCAATGCCTCTGGCTTCTTGGGCACTCTGTCGTCATCGAGGTGGCAAGAGTCAGCCACAGATAACGTAGCGAATGGATGTGGCTGTGCACCCAGACATCACCCAGACAGTGAGTCAGCAGGGGCCTGCTGTGTGGTGGAGAATCCAAACCTGCCCAGCGAGAGGCCTGGCTTTTGCCCTCCGCCCCTGGGAAGTCATCAGCCCCTGGAGCCTCAGCCATGAGGAGGGTCTGCCTGCCTAGGGACCTCAGGCCAGCCTGCAGCAAGATGGATTTGGGGTGGAGTTTGGGCCAGGTGACATCCTGGACCTTCGGGGGGCTGGAGGTTGAGGTCAAACTCACAGAGCTGGGAGGAGTCCCCAGTAAGAACCCAGGACACCCAGGCCTGAGGAGCATCCTTGCTGGTCTGGGAGGAGTGAGGGGGAGGACAGCTGATAGCTGTTCTCGGTGGCCTCTTCCCAGCTGCTTCCAGCATGTCCTCCTGACCGTGAACATGGCTGTGCGTCCTTTGAGAGAACTCGCAAGTATGCCCGGTCTTAGGACCTCCTGACTGCGGCTGGTGTTGGGATGGAGGGTGCCCCACAGGGACTGTCCCTCTGCACTGTCCTTCGGCCTCCCCAGCGTGCGTCTAGCTGGTTTTCGGGGTTAAGAGGTGTTCCCCCCTCAGCCTCCTGGTGGCTTCCCCAACACCCTCCCCTCTCCTTCCCCACTCCTTCCCGCCACCCCCGTCCCCGTCCCAGCCCCACCAGGCTCACCCAGAGCTCCTCCAGCAGGGCCACCGCCTCCTCCCCGCTCTGCGGCTGGCGGCTGCACACCCAGGCCTGCGTGTCGGCCGGCAGCGCGCTCAAGAGCTGTTCCAGCACCAGCAGCTCCAGCATTTGCTCCTTGGTGTGCACCTCGGGCTGCAGCCAGTCCCGGCACAGGGCGCGGAGCAGCCCCAGCGCCTCTCGAGGACCTGGCGCGTCGGCCAGGTGGAAGCGGCGGAAGCGATGCCACGGAGAGTCCAGTGCCAGGCCCTCGGCCTCCTGCTTCACGGGCACCACCACCTCCATGTGCCTCCCGGACGGCAGCGCCTGTGAGGGCACAAGCTGGTGAGAACCCCGCCCCCCAGCCGAGACCGCAGTCCACCAAGTCTCCCCCACCCGTCGAGACCCCCGCCCGTGGTGCCCAGACTCACACCAGGACCCACACTCTTGTTTTTAACCAGAGTCTCGCTCTGTTGCCCAGGCTGGAGTGCAGTGATGCAGTCTCAGTGATGCCACCTCGGCTCCCGGGTTCAGGCGATCCTCCTCCCTCAGCCTCCTGAGTAGCTGGGATGACAGGCGCTCACCACCACGCCCAGCTAATTTTTGTATTTTTAATAGAGACCGGGTTTCACATGTTAGCCAGGCTGGTCTCAAACTCCTGACCTCGAGCAATCCACCAGCCTCAGCCTTCCAAAGTGCTGGGATTACAGGCATGAGCCACCGTGCTGGGGGTGGAACCCTCGCTTCTGAGCCGCCCACGTGTCCAGGATAGGCCCGGCCTGTGTGCCTCGGTTTCCCCTGTAAGATAAAGCACTCACCTGCCCCGCGTGTCCCAGGGGGCAAAGAGGTCTGCGTGAGGGTGGCACTCACTTGGCTGGTGAGGAAACGGTGTCCCCTTCCTAGAATCCAGCGGGGTCAAGTCCCAGCTTGGCCCCTTGCTGGGCTCCAAGCCTCTGTACCTCAGTCCTGCAGCTCCTCCCACAGCCTGTCCTGAGGATTCAACCAGAAAACACAAGAAGAGCTTGCAGCAGGCCTGGCAGCAGCAGGGCACCATCAACACCACCCTCACTGGACCTGTGGGGCAGATCACCCCACACCCCGGCAGCAGACGCTTTGCAGCCTGCTCAGAAGCCACTCCAATTAACTACTGTGGCCTGAATCTGTCCCCCAGTATTCACATGTGGAAGCACTCACCCTGTGTGACCGTATTTGGAGATGGAGCTTTTAGCTGGTAATGGAGGTTAACTGAGGTCACAGGAGCTGGGCCTAATAGGACTGTGACCCTTCAAGAGGAAGGGACACCAGGAATCTGTCCATCTCTGCTAACAGGGGCACACAGCAAGGAGGCCTCCTACAGCCTGGCAGAGGCCCTCAACGGCAACCAGCCATGCTGCATTCTGACTTCCAGCCCCCAGAACTGAGAAATCAACTTGTGTTGTTTAAGCAGCTCAGTCCACGGTGCTCGCCCGGCAGCCTGTCTCAGTCCTTTCTCAGGGAGTCTGCGGTCTGGGGGCCAGCACTGTCGGGTTTGGGTGAGTGCCTCCTGTGGGCTGCAGACAGCCTCCTTGTGTCCTAACGTGAGCTCTCCCATCTCTTCTTAGAGGGGCACTAATCCCACACAAGAGGGCCCCACCTCCCAGCGCCATCACACGGGGGACCAGGGTGCCAGCGTATGAATTTGAATGGATGCAGACAATGAGTCCGTAGCCTGGCCGAGCACACTGCGGCCCCAGTCACATTTGGGATTAGCAGATGTCATGCACCGTCCACCACTGCCTTGGACCTACTGAGTGGCTGCAACAGGGTCTGGACAGCTAGCAAGGCTGCCCACAGAGCCAGAGATAGTTACTCACTGGCTCAGAAAGACTGCCGACCCCTGACCTCAAGGACACCAGAAGATCAGGATAGAAGAGCCCCTGATGACCCCCTGGGGCTTAGGCGCCGGCCGTCCCAGAACTCCTCTGGACTAGTATGGGAGAAAAGAATCAGTGCTGTATTCTCTGGGGCACTGTACTTGGGGTCTCTTCATGACAGCAGCTTGGCCTGTATCATAAGGAACCACAGCAAAGTCCCCTCGACCACAAGGCAGCGGGTGGCCACGTAATCTGCTTCCATGAGGTCTGAGAGGAAGTGTGCATTCAGACAATCTTGCGCCTAGGCTCCTGACTGCCGCGTCGCCAACCACAAACATCAGCACGTTGCTGGGGCAGCTGCTTCAGGGTCCTTTGTGTCTGCCTGCTCTCGCCACCTCGAGTGGAATCACTCCACAGCGATCACAAAAACTGTTTCACTGTGACTCTCCGACTGCTTCCGGTGACACTCAAAATCCAAATTCCTTACTGTGGCCACGAGGCCACGCAGCCTGGCCTCTTCCTCGCTCCGATTCTCTATGCTCCAGCCACAGTGGCTCCCTTGGCTGTTTCTCATCGCCCTGGCTGGAGTGCAGCAGTGTGACCTCTAGGCTCATTGCAGCCCCGACCTCCTGGTCTCAAGCCATCCTCCAGACTCAGCCTTCCAAGTAGCTGGGACCGCAGGCGCACACCACCACACCCAGTTAATTTATATATTTTTCGTAGAGACGGGGTCTCACTATATTGCCCAGGCTGGTCTCAAACTCCTGGACTCAAGTGATCCTCCCACCTTGGCCTCTCAAAGTGTGGGGATTACAGGCGTGAGCCACCACACCGGGTCTGGCTCACTCTCCATCTTCCCAGACTGAAGGCTACTGCCCACCCCGCGGCCTCTGCACCTGCCGCTGCCTCCCTCTGATCTTTGCTTACCTGACTCCTCAAGACTGAGGCCTCCCCAGATCACCCCCTCCAGTGCTGCACCCACGTGCCTTCCCCCGGCTGCTAACACAGCACCCTTATTGGTTTTCTTTTAGCATTTAACAAGATCTAGTGTTACCATATCTGTGTGCTGACTTTCTTTACTACAATTTAAGCTCCATGCATGCAAGAGACTACAAATTCCAACCCCACATTCTGGCTAGCACTCAAACTTTATAGCCTGATCAATCCCCGGAGGTTGGCGTTATTACCCGAGTTGTAGATGGAGAAAGTGGAGATGTCTCAATCAAAGTCACTCAGCTCACACGTGGCAGAGCCTGGACTCCCACATCCACGTCTGTCTGGCTCAAGAGCCAGGCCACAGCATCACCTCCCACCCCACCCACCCATCGGTTTAAGGACTGATTAACCTGGGAGCAGGCAGGAAGGCTTATCAGAAGACCCAGGCCAGATCTGAGTCTCAAAAGCCACACAGATGCCTGCTCTGTTATTAAAAAAAGATCCCTCTGGCGCTAGGGAGGAATTTCCGCCAGAGAGCAAGGCCGTAGGCATCAAGCTGACTCTGTCTGCAATCTCAGAGGTGATCACAGGTCACACTATGCCCTGGGCTGTCCGGAAAGTAAGCTCTTTGGGGCAGGGACCAGGTCCAACTCTTCTCGGGGTCCCTGGGGCCACCCAGCATGGGGCCTGCCCCCAAGAAAGCACATGCTGATTAAGTAAGGGCATTCCAGCATGTAAATCCACCCTATCATCCAATGAGTGTCCTGTGCTACATGCATCCAACAGCTGTAATCCTGCCGTCTAGCTGTCTGTGTCTGCAAAGCACAGCCCAGCCTAGAGCCAGGCACCTTGGATGTCTTGCAGACCTGTGAGCTCTGGGGAGATGGGTCCCCTTGTACCACAGAGAGATGCTCAGAGAGTGAAGGAGCCACAAATGGGACCCAGATGTGATTCCAGAGTCCAAACCAGTTCCACCTAGTACCTTGGCACCAGCACCCGAGCATCCTGGGTTAGTATCATGTCAATATCATGGCTAAGAGTCTGTGGAGCTTGGCTGGCTGGCTTCAACTTCCAGCTCTGCCACTCATCAGCAGTGTGACTGTGGACGTGTGACCTGGCCTCTCTGTGCTTCCTTTCTCCACCTGTGACACAGGACTAACAACAGCTCCTTTGTCTCAAGAGGCTGCTGGGAGCCTAAGTTAGAAGTGGCCTTCCAAAGAGTCAGTTCTCCACGAAGACCGGTTTGTCTACTGGAGTTTCCCAATCTCGACATGAATGGCACTTGGGCCTGGGTGACTCTGTGTGGTGGCGGGGGAGGGGCTATCCTGTGCCACATACAACGCCTACTGGCACCTCTTGCCTCTTTCCAGGAGATGCCAGTAGCACTTCCCCACTTGGGACAACCCAAAAAAGTCTCCAGACATTGTCACATGTCCCCTGGGGGCCAAAACCACTCCTGATTGAGAGCCGCTAGCCCACTGGACAAATATTTACCCACAGCACAAAGGCCCAGGAGCAAATTCCAGCTCTGCCTCCTACCAGCTCTGTGTCCTTGGACAAGGTACAAGGCACCTTTTGTAGTACACGGTATCTCCATTTCCTTGGCTGTAGAGTGATAGAAGGAAACCAAAAATGGTGAGATCTGCGCCTGGCTAGTGAGTGCCCAGACTTAGGGTTACTTTGCGGAAGGTTTCCTGCGAGGTGCCAGGGGACACTGCTGTGAACACTCACACAGATTGAAAAGACTACGTGTGGCCGGGCGTGGTGGCTCACGCCTGTAATCCCAGCACTCTGGGAGGCCGAGGTGGGCGGATCACCTGAGATCGGGAGTTCAAGACCAGCCTGACCAACATGGTGAAACCCTGTCTTTAAAAAAAAAAAAAAGAAAGAAAATACTACGTGTAAATTGGAATAGGCGTTAAAATCGGATATAAAGGAGGGTGACTTCATCCTGACTGGGGTAGAGGTGGCAGGGGTCAACTTCAGATGATAATAAACACAGTTTCTAAGCACTTTGCACGTTACCGAACCTAATGCCTTGCAAGAAGCTAAAAAGGCAGATGCTCTTCATCGAGAAAGCAGCAAAACAGGCATTGATTCTCATCTTCAGGAATCTCACAACTCTGTAAAAGTTGCACTTGTAAAAGCAGTGCACAAAGTGAGCCGCCTGCCCCGTGTCTACGTTACAACCACCACGTCCCCGGAAGCCCCTCCCCGCAAACCTTTCCGACGGGGTCCGGTCCTGGCGCCCCCGCACTTCTTTGTAGGGTCCAGCTTCCCACTCAGCTTTCACCTCACAGCCCACCCCCCGCTTGCGTCCCCTCCCCCAGCTTCCCTCCCGCGTCCAGGACCTCAGGACCCACGACCCCTCCCACTACCCACCCCTCCCTCTCCAGTTCTCGCTCCCAGCCCCTCCCCCATCTCTCAACCGCCTGCTCCTCCCCTACCCCTAGCCTCCCATCTTTCCCTCCAGAGGCCCCCGGCGCCCCTCTTCCCGTCGTACCGCTGGTCCCTCCCTCTTCCAACCGCCCCCCTCCAATCCCTCCCTCCTTCCCCCCTCGCTCACCTCACTCTCTCAGGCGAGGCCCCCCAAGCCCCCTCACCTCCCCGCACATGCGCACAAAGCTCATCGGGACTCCATGCCCCGGCAGGCTTTGCGCCAAAGTCCCCCGTCCCCCTCCCGCCACCCCAGACTCCAAGTCGATCGTTCAGCCCAACTACCCGCTTCCTGCGGCCCCGGCCTGGCCCCGAACTACACCTCCCAGGAAGCACCGCGGCAAAGGCGGCTGCCCATTGGCCTTCGCCGTGGGCGCACCCCGGTTTGTCACCGCGCGGCGTCTTCGCCAACACTGGAACTACATTTCCCAAGATGCACAAAAACGTCGTCTGCGGCCTACTGGGCCCTGACAGCGCTACTGCCGCGGGCTCGCTGAGCGCGTCAGGCTTCGGACTACATTTCCCCGAATGCACGAAGAGGCTTCCCAGTGGTCTGCGCGCGGACCCTGGGCATGCGCAGACGTGCCGGGAATAAAAAAGGGAGGAGGAGGTGCCATAGCGGCGTTGTCGTGGAGACCAAGGGAGGCCGGGTATCGGCCGGGCATTTGGGAGGTGGGGCCTCCAGAGCTCTAGAAGCTGGCAAGCGAAGTGGAGGAGGACGAGGCCAGGCTAGAGTTCTGCGCCAATCAGGAGTGCAGGCTACGTCTCCTTGACTACGGATTGCATGTTTTTTTTCTTGTCCTCCCTCTCCACCCGGGCAGAACTTAAGGATCGATGTCGGTGCCAGGAGTCAGGACGTAAGCGGGCTGCCCTCCTATTGCGGGGTGGGCGGTGGCTCAGGAGGGGGCCAGCGCGGGGGCCTTGGTTTGGCTCTTCCTGTGTGAGCCTGGACCGGACACCGCCCTCTTTGGCCCCAGTTTTCCCTGGTGTGAATGGGGGGAGAGCGCTACCTACGACGCGTGCTCGATGTGCTCCTGTTAGATAGACTACTGCCCCGTCCTGAGGCCTCAGTTTCTTTTCTCCATCTCAGAACTGAAGAAGTATATTTGCATTTTAGAGCAGAAAGACATCTTAAGAGATCAGCAGACGCTCTTTTTCTGGATAGTTCCAGGACTGATTATGGCTCATGCAAGCTAGTGGGCCAGGGTTAGCTTTACCCCAGCCCGCAGTATATTTCCTCCTCTGTACAGTAAGGATAAGAGAATCCCCCTCCCCTCCTCTACCTCTCCGGCTGATCTGAAGACTCCTTGCCATCAAAAGGAAGACAATGGAAGTTGTTCCTCTTACCATATTCATAAATGAACAACCATCCCCAGGATTCACAAGCGATGAGTGGCTGACTCAGAACTTTGTGGCCAGTTTGCCCATGGTGGCCTAACCTGCCCTGGCCCATCTATCTGCCCGTCTTCTCCCCTTGTTCAATGAGTTCCAATCATGTCTCCTTTCTGCGCCTAGAACACACTGATCTTCCAATATATCTCTGATGGCCTCCTTGACATCTCCACTTGAATTTCCTAATAGGCCTCTCAAACCTAAGGTGGGCAGTAGAGAATATTTCACTCCCTCCCTCACCTTACAAAGTAACTTGTTCTTTCCTATTACTTCACCGTGTTAGAAAGCAAGTCCATCATTCATCCAAATGTTCAGGCCAAAAATAGAAAAGCAGCCCTTGATTCTTCCCCCCACCCCCCCCCAATACTGAGTCTGGCTCTGTTGCCTAGGCTGGAGTGCAGTGGTGCAATCACAACTCACTGCAACCTCCGACTCCCAGTCTCAAGTGGTTCTTGTGCCTCAGCCTCCTGAGTAGCTGGGCTTACAGGCATGCACCACCATGCCCAGGTAATTTTTGTATTTTTAATAGAGATGGGGTTTGCGGTATTGGCCAGGCTGGTCTTGAACGCCTGGCCTCAACTGATCTGTCTTCTCAGCCTCTCAAAGTGCTGTGAGTACAAGCTGAGCCACTGTGCCTGGGCAATTTTTTTTTATCACCTTCCACATGCAATCTATCATCGGGTCCTATTGGCTTTGTTTTCAAAATAGAGTCAGAGTCTGTCCACAGCTCTTCCGTCCACAGCTACCACCTTGTTGAAGTCCCCATGGCCTTTTTAGACATTGTCATGCTTCCACTCTGGCCTCTTCTGCCTCCTGCCCCTCCGTTCCTGCTCCACAAAGCAAGCAGAGGGATCTTCTTTATTTTTTTTATTGTGGTAAAATATGTACAACATAAAAATTACCATCTTAATCATCGTTAAGATACAGTTCAGTAGCAGTAAGTACATTCAAGCTGCGTAATCATCACCACTGTCCATCTCCAGAATTCTTCATCTTTCCAAATTGAAATTGTACCCATTAAGCGTGAACCATCCGTTCCTCTCTCCCCCGAGCCCCTGGCCAACCACCATTCTGTTTTCAGTTTCTGTATTTTTGTTTGTTTGTTTGTTTGTTTTTGAGACAGGGTCTGGCTTTGTCGCCCAGGCTGAAGTACTGTGGCTCAATCTCGGCTCACTGTGACCTCCACCTCCCAGGCTCAAGCAGTTGCCCCACTTCAGCTTCTCAAGTAGCTGAGACTACAGGTGTGTACAACCACGCCCAGGTTTTTTGTACTTTTTTTTTTTTTTTTTTGTAGAGACAGGGTTTCACCATGTTACCCAGACTGGGCTTGAACTCCTGGGCTCAAGTGATCCACCTGCCTTGGCCTCCTGAAGTGTTGGGATTACAGTCATGAGCCACCACGCCGGGCCTGGTTTCTGTGATTTTGACTCCATTAATACTTCATGTAAGTGACAAGTCATACAGTATTTGTCTCTTGTGACTGGCTTGTTTAACTTAGAATAATGTCCTCAAGGTTCATCCATATTGTAGCATGTGTCAAAATCTCCTTCCTTTTCAAGATTGCATAATATTCTGTTGTATACACAAACCATATTTTGTTTACCCATTCATCAGAGGGATCTCTTTTTTTCTTTTTTGAGAAACAGTTTCCCTCTTGTTGCCCAAACTAGAGTACAATGGTGTGATCTCAGCTCACTGTAACCTCCGCCTCCCGGGCTCAAGCAATTCTCCTGCCTCGGTCTCCCAAGTAACTGGGATTACAGGTGTGCACCACCACGCCCACCTAATTTTTTTCTTTTTGTATTTTTAGTAGAGATGGGTTTTCACCATGTTGGCCAGGCTGATCTCGAACTCCTGACCTCAGGTGATCCACCTGCCTTGGCCTCCCAAAGTGCTGGGATGAGAGGCATGAGCTACCATGCCTGGCCCCCGCGGGATCTTGTTGAAACTTCAATAGGGTCATGTAACTTTTTGCTTCAAACCCTCCAGTGCAGGCCAGGTATAGTGGGTCACTTCTGTAATCCCAGCACTTTGGGAGGCTGAGGCGAGCCCATCACGAGGACAGGAGTTCGAGACCAGTCTGGCCAACATAGTGAAACCCTATCTCTACTAAAATACAAAAAATCAGCCGGGCATGGTGGCGTGCACCTGTAATTCCAGCTACTCAGGAGGCTGAGGCAGGAAAGTCACTTGAACCCAGAAGGCAGAGGTTGTAGTGAGTCGAGATCGCGTCACTGCACTCCAGCCCAGGCAACAGTGGGAGACTTCGTCTCAAAACAACAAAACTTTACCAACAATTTTTGGGTGACTGCTGTGCCCACCTTATGCTGAGCAATTCAGCAACAGAGACCAACCCTTCTTGCCTGTTGTACCCAGCTCCTGGCTTGGGGCCTGCCTGGGAATGAGTCAATAAGAGTGAAGGAAAGTGGTTCTTACCCTACTTCCCAGGCCTGAGGGCGAGAATTCCCTTGGCAGCAAAGTTAGCTCTTACCTTCCTGCTTCTCGGCTCCTTTGTAGCTCTGCTATAATTATTGCCCCAAATAATAATTAGGGTTTTTCTCTCTGTATGGTGCTTTGAAGCAGTATGATCCCCCAGGGCAGGGATGGGGCTTGGTTCAAATCTGGAGGCTCCGGTTGTGTTTATGGGTGAGTGGATGATGGACTAGTGAGTGAGCCTGTGAGGGGAAGAGCCAGCAGCGGGGGGATGGCCTACAGAGGTACGGGTGTCAGTCTGTGTCTTGCGGTGCAGGCTTCCAGTGGGCTGGATCTCAGCCTGAGTCATCTTCAGCTCCCCAAGGCCCCAGGAAACATTTGAAAAAGAATAATGCAATTAACAAAATTAATGAAGCAATTCATGCTTAATGATGGATCATACCACCCATTATCTGATTTCCCCCCATGCTCACCCCGTGATCAGAGAATCACCCCATTTTATGGCTGGGATAATCGAGGCTCAGAGGGGCAAGTGTACTTTCCCAGGTGACACAGCAAGAGACCCAGGTTTTAAGGCCAGGAGTGGGTATCCTGAGCCTCTCTCACAGAGGAGGAAACTGCAGCTCAAGAAGGACATTCTGACTGGAAGTGGTGGCTCACATCTGTAATCCCAGAACTCTGGGAGGCAGAAGTGGGTGGATCACCTGAGGTCAGGAGTTCGAGACCAGCCTGGCCAACATGGTGTAACCCTGCCTCTAATAAAAATACAAAAATTAGCTGGGCATGGTGGCAGACACCTGTAATCCCAGTTAGTTCGGAGGCTGAGGCAGGAGAATCGCTTGAACCTGGGAGGCGGAGGTTGCAGTGAGCTGAGATTGCACCACAGCACTCCAGCCAGAGTGACAGAGCAAGTCTGTCGTAAGGAAAAATAGAAAAAAAGAAAAAAAAAAAAAAGAAGGATATTCTGAAGTCCCCGCCCAGTGCAGGCAGCAGGTTTTCCACCGGCCAGATATATCCTCTTCCTTAGATGTTCAGAGAGTGAGCAGTGCTTCCAGGAGGAGGGAGTCAAGCAGACTTAACCCTCGTTGCCAAAGCAGAGAATTCCTTGGAAATTCTTCCCAACTGTATCTCGCAACGTCTGGCCAGGGTGAAAGCGGCTTCTCAGAGGTTGATACTGCAGGCTTCTGTCTCGCCCCCACTTCCACCCCTTTACTCTCCGGAGAGAAATCTCTCTGGTTGGAGATGGCAGCTGCCTTTCCCAGACCTCCTGAGAGCTAGAGTTCTGGACTGAGTTGGGCTTTGCTAATTAAGTGCACTTGAGTAAGATGCGGAAAGCCGATCAAGGGCCACTGGCAGTCAGTGAGGTTTATGTATCTTGGTTCGGCAAGGGAGGACGCATTCCAGGGGATCACCGTTCAAGGAGGCAGAAGAGGCGTTGCCGAGCATTGGGGCTTGCGCTAGAGGGCTCTACCAGGTGTTGGGGGAAGTGGGGAGCAGTCCTACTGAAGGCTTAAGGAGGGCAGCCGGCGCGGTGGCTCATGCCTGTAATCCCAGCACTTTGGGAGGCCGAGGTGGGCAGATCACAAGGTCAGGAGTTCGAGACCAGCTTGGCCAATGTTGCGAAACTCCACCTCTACATCTCTACTAAACATACAAAACTTAGCTGGGCATGGTGGCGGGCACCTGTAATTCCAGCTACTCGGGAGGCTGAGGCATGAGAATTGCTTAAACCCAGGAGGCAGAGGTTGCAGCTTTGGAGGGTGGCCGCTTTTGGCCCCTGGATCACAGCTTCAGGGGTATATTCTGGAACTCAGAGCTACAGGAGAGTTGCCAAAGGCAGTGGCTCTTGGCTGGGATGGTTCCATGTGATTCTGTGAGTTATCTCAGGAGGTTCAGCCGATTCAGCAATTCTGCTAACATTTAATTCCTTGTATCAAATCCCTGGTATATAAAATACCTGGGGTGGGGTCTGTTCGCCTGTTTCCTCCCTTGAACCCAGACTGAGCCACTTCTCCATTCCCCGTTAGACAATCGCCATGATGTTCGTAACAGCTCACGGTTATGCGCGATTCCTATGTGTCTGATCACTGGGATCAGTGGCTTCGTGCACCTCACTTAGCACTGGCCACACCTGTAAGGTTTGTTTGTTTGACTGTTTTTGAGATAGAGTGTTGCTTTGTCGCCCAGGCTGGGCTGCAGTGGTGCAATCTCAGCTCACTGCAGCCTCGGCCTCCTGGGTTAAAGTGATTCTCCTGCCTCGGCCTCCCAAGTAGCTGGGACTACAGGTGCACACCACCACACCTGGCTAATTTTGATAGTTTTAGTATAGATGGGGTTTCACCATGTTGGCCAGGATGGTCTCAATCTCCTGACCTTGTGATTCGCTCGCCTCGGCCTCCCAAAGTGCTGGGATTACAGACATGAGCCACCGCACCCAGCCACCTGTGAGGTTTTTCCCATAACAGGGTCAGAGAGTATATGGCACATTATCCAAAGAGTTATCATCCGGTCAGGCTCGGTGGCTAATGCCTGTAATCCCAGCACTTTGGGAGGACGAGGCAGGAGATCACCTGAGGTCAGGAGTTTGAGACCATCCTGGCCAATGTGGTGAAACCCCGTCTATACTAAAAATACAAAAATTAGCGGGGCGTGGTGGCGTACACTTGTAATGGCAGCTACTCAGGAGGCTTAGGCCTGAGAATCGCTTGAACCAGGGAGGCGGAGGTTGCAGTGAGCTGAGATGACACCACTACACTCCAACCTGGGTGACAGAGTGAGACTCTGTCTCAAAAAAAGCACAAAAAACCTAAAACAAAGAGTCATCCTCTGATTGCTGCAAGGGATGAAGTTACCACAGCAGTGAAAACATCCACTGGTGAGACCTACAGAGTGCAAACGCCCCCTCTTTATAACTGTGCTGTGGAAGTCACATGGGAAATTCTACAAATCCACACCCGATTCATGTTTCAGTTTTTCTGAGAATCGGGGCATACATTCATCCTTGAAATTATTGCCTACATTTTGTTAAATATGGAACAAGATACACTTAAAGTCAATTCTCAGTGTTCCTGGTAGTTCTGTAAAGTCACCATGAACAGCTGATACCCATGCTTCTAGGGAAACACAGTGCTAGGTTCCTGTGAGCCTCCAGTCACGTGTTCATCAATACAAGCCTTATTTTATGTAGGTTTTTATTTAAACACACCTTTGTGGCCGGGCGTGGTGGCTCACACCTATAATCCAAGGACTTTGGAGGCCAAGGCAGGCGGATCACCTGAGGTCGGAAGTTCAAGACCAGCCTGACCAACATGGTGAAACCCCGCCTTTAAAAAAAAAAAAAAAAAACACATACACCTTTGTTGATATATTGTTTTTTTGGTTTTTGGGGTTTTTTTGAGACAGAGTCGTGCTCTCTCACCCAGGCTGGAGTGCAGTCGTGCAATCTCAGCTCACTGCAACCTCTGCCTCCCAGGTTCAAGAGATTCTCTTGCCTCAGCCTTCTGAGTAGCTAGGAATACACGCATGTGTCACCACGCCCAGCTACTTTTTTGTATTTTTAGTAGAGACGGGATTTCACCATGTTGGTCCGGCTGGTCTCGAACTCCTGACCTCATGATCCACCCACCTTGGCCCCCCAAAGTGCTGGGATTACAGGCGTGAGCCACCGAACCTGACCTTTTTTTTTTTTTTTAGATGCAGTCCCCCTCTCTGTCCCTTAGGCTGGAGTGCAGTGGTGCAATCTCGGCTCACCATACCTCAGCCTCCTGGGTTCAAGCAATTCTCCTGCCTCAGCCTCCTGAGTAGCTGGGATTACAGGCACCCACCACCACACCTGGCTAATCTTTGTATTTTTAGTAGAGACAGGGTTTCACCATGGTGGCCAGGCTGGTCTTGAACTCTTGACCTTAGGTGATCCACCCACCTCGGCCTCCCAAAGTGCTGGGATGACAGGTTCAGTGAGCCACCATGCCCAGCCAGTATTGGTGCATTTTTACACTAAAAAATTACTCATCTTTGATCTGGAGTTCACATTTAACTGGGCATCCTGGAGTCTGCCATGCCTAAGAATCCCTTGAGCACTGGGTTAAAATGCAGATTCTCACTTTGTAGGTTTGGAGCAGGGCCTGGGATTCTGCATTTCTCACGGGTCCGTGGATGCTGCCAATGCCGCCTCCCAGGGCCCAGCTATGTCTGGGAGTAGAGATGAAGGGGGAGCATGTTCCTCTGAGCAAAGCACCCAGCAGCATGTTCAGGACATGACGAAAACTCAGGAAGTGGCTGTTGATCACGGTAAGGAGGACCGTCTGAAAAGTGTGATTGTGCGTGTTTCTCTGTGTGTGGGGGACTTCTAAGCAATTGTAATTCAACAGCTGCAAACTCTCCCTCTCCAATCTGCCAGCTGCAGCTGTTCCTGTCACTGGGCCTAGGGCCACACCCTCAGGAGGAAACCGTGAGGAAAGCTCTAAAGGGCTCCCTACTGGGAGCTGCAGCCCATGCCCCCCACCAGGGACCTCAGACCTTCTAGATTACTACAGAGCTATGTGGCTATTCCCCTCGCCCACCACTCAATCAATGTAGAATCCAAAACGGGGCTTTCCTGGAAGACGTCTGGAGAGACTCACTCACTCAAGGGAAGGAAGAGTGGAACACCCAGCCCTCAGGAAGGTTAGGCAGAGAGGAAGCAGCCGAGCCTACGGCCTGGGCATGGAACTCAGCTAGGACATTGTTTCTCTCCAGCTCTCACCTCTCTGTGGGGCTTCATTGTCTCCTCTTGCAGACTGGCTTCCTCCCCATCGTGCAGAACAGGGCTGCCGTGAGCTTTCCAGCCTCTCACATCTCGGCATCTCTGCCAGAGCGGTGGACTCTCCAGAGAGAAGGATCCAGAGAAAGCCACTGATGGGCCAACTTGGTGGGACGATGCTGTTATAGCCGCTTGCGATTCTCTCCAGACTCACCGCCACCCCATCCACCCAATTTTATTCAGTCTCAAGGATTTAAATTCCATCTAGATGCCAATGCATCCCTGAAAGGGAGCTTTGCCGTTTTTACTGTTTCGCATCTGAAAACTCTGTATTAGTTACGGAAGGGTGAAGCTACTGTAATAAATTCACACCTGGTAATGGCACATCACATTAGAGGGGTACTTCTTTTTTTCTTTAAAAATATTTTAAATTGTAGAAAGATGTGTGTGTGTGTGTGTGTGTGTGTGTGTGTGTGTGTGTGTGTGTGTGTATAACACAAAATTAAATGTCTTAACTATTTTTTTTCTTGGTGGGGGGACGGAGTTTCACTCTTGTCACCCAGCAGGCTGGAGTGCAGTAGCTGATCTTGGCTCACAGCAACCTCCGCCTACCAGGTTCAAGCGATTCTCCTGCCTCAGCCTCCCATATAGCTGGGACTACAGGCATGCAACACTATGCCCAGCTGATTTTTGTATTTTTAGTAGAAACAGGGTTTCACCATCTTGGCCAGACTGGTCTCGACCTCCTGACCTCAGGCGATTCACCTGCCTCGGCCTCCCAAAGTGCTAGGATTACAGGCGTGTGCCCCCACGCCTGGCCATGTCTCAACTATTTTTAGCTGTGCAGTTCAGTAGTTTTAAAACCTATTGACATGTTGTGCACCCACCACCCCCATCCATTTCCAGAACTCTTTTCATCTTGCAAAACGGAAACTCCATCTCCAATAAACACTGACGCCCCATTCCCCTCCCCCTAGCCCCTGGCAACCCCCATTCTACTTTCTGTCTCTATGAATGTGACTCCTCTAGGTACCTCATGTAAGTGGAATCATACAGTATTTGTCCTGTGTGACTGGCTTATTTCTCTTACCATCATGTCCTCAAGGTTCATCCATGTTGTAGCATGTGTCAGAACTGTCTTTCTTTTTAAGGCTAAATAATATTCCATTGTATTTATTTATTTTTATTTTCTTGGGACAGTCTGGCTCTGCTGCACAGGCTGGAGTACAGAGGCGTGATCTTGGCTCACTGCAACCTCTGCCTCCCAGGTTCAAGCGATTCTCCTGCCTCAGCCTCCTGAGTAGCAGGGATTACAGGCGCCCACCACTGTGCCCTGCTAATTTTTATATTTTTACAAAATCGTAGTAAAGACGGGGTTTCACCATGTTGGCGAGGCTGGTCTCGAACTCCTGACCTCAGGATCTGCCCGCTTCAGCCTCCCAAAGTGCTGGGATTACAGGTGTGAGCCACTGCGCCCATACGTGTTTCTTAAGAGCCTTGGCCTGGAAGAGGCCTGTATTGTTTCCATCCCATCCCACTGGTGAGAACCAATCACAAGGCCACGCTTAGATGCCAAGAGGAGTGGAAAACCTAAGCCATGGATGGGAAGCCGCATCCCGGGAAGGGTTTGGTACTGCGGAAGGGAAGGACAGAAGTTAACTGTGAATTGGCCACGTCTGCTGCAACCCATCCCACGTTTGGGAAACGTGCCGGTGTTGGTTTGGTTGTCTTGAGACTCAGAATTACCAGTGATTTCAGTGAGTGTGAACGTGATTTCTCTCGCGTAAGGTCTCAGCTGGCAGGGAGCCTCTTTCATGGAGCCATGCAGTGTCTAGCTGGCTCCTTCTGTCTTGTTTCTCCTCCATTCTCAGCATTGGCTTCCATCTGGGGTGCCAGTGTAGCTGTTCCAGATCTCACCGTTGTCAGTTTGGCCAGTGAAGAAGGGGCATGAGCTGGAGAGGCAGGAGGTTGTCCCTCCTAACAACCAGGTCATTGCAGGACACCCACTGAATGATCTGACTCAGAGGGGCAGAAGCAACAGCTTTTCCTATACACAGGTTTCCTCATGTACAGTTCGTTCCCTTAGTAATTTGTGTCTATTGTAATAGCACTTCTCTCTGTTCTTTTCTTTTTTCTTTTTTTCTTTTTCTGAGGCAGAGTCCCATTCTGTTGCCCAGGCTGGAGCGCAGTGGAGCGATCTCAGCTCACCGCAACCTCTGCCTCCCAGGTTCAAGTGATTCTCCTGCCTCAGCCTCCCGAGTAGCTGGGATTACCGGTGAGCGCCACCACACCCGTCTAATTTTTGTATTTTAAGTAGAGACTGGGTTTCACCATGTTGATCAGGCTGGTCTTGAACGCCTGACCTCAAGTGATCCATCTGCCTCAGCCTCCCAAAGTGCTGAGATTACAGGCATGAGCCACTGCGCCCGGCCACACTTCCTTCTGTTCTAAGGTATATTTAAAAATTTAACTTTGTGATACTTCAACGAGGGACGCAGTCATCTTCCTATTGATACACACATTTAACACAGCACTGTCGCCCCCACCCTACGGAAAGATGCTATTAAATCAATAATGCACATCTTATGACTGATGCTAACAGATTTGAGGGTACACAGTGGCCGCAGCAATAGACTTTAAATAACACTAATAAGTAATAAGGACGACTAACATTTGCGTGAGCTTACTACAAGGCCAATAATGAACTTAGCAGCTTTTACACATACTACCTCACATGTGATCTTACTTTTTCCTGTTTCACAGATGAGAAATTGAGGCTGAGAAAGGTGTTATTCCACAAGCGAACTGTAGCTTCCTATATTTCTGATTCCCAATAAGGATGATAATAAAACAATTATAAATGGTAAGTCATTGCCACTCTCACTTAGGTGAGAGTCAGCCAAGTACAGAACAGGGGAGGGACCAGAAGGAGCAGCCTGCAAGGACACCACCGTTTGGACAATGATTTTAAAATGTGTATTTTTGGAATACTAACACTAACAGCTAACATCCAGTGCCTGCTAAGTGGCTACCTAACACGGGGAAGTGGTGGATTCTCAGATACCATGACAGGAGGCAGTGTGTACAGTCAAGGGTTAAATACACGAATTTGGAGCCAAACTCCATGGCTTCGGACCCGGGCTCTGGTATTCCAGGTCGGTAGGTGATCTGACTCCTCATCTGCAATATGGGGACAGGACCTATTCCGAGGCCCTAGTTAGGATGAGGACCTAGCGCATGTGAAGCACTTGAAGGCGCACAGTGTATTTTTATTACTTCGGAAAGGAGGAAACTGAGGCCACGGCACGTGAAGCGCAGCACTCTCCGTCCAGTAACTAAGGAATCCGGGGTCGCAGGGGACGGAACCCTTTTGGCATCTGGACTCGGGCCACCGGGAGGAGTGGCGGCATAGAAGGGGTTACCATGATAGAGACGGCAGGAGGACCCGGGGTGGCACGAGCGTCCCTCTCCGCGACTTCACACTCCCCACGGCGAGCGCGGGGAGCCGGCCGCGCAGGCGCGAGGAGCCCGGGCTTGGGGGGCGGGGGGGCGCCGCCCTCGAAACCCGGAAGTCTCCGCCTAACGGGCCCAGCCCGCACCTCCTGTCCAGGAAGGGGGCGGGGCCGAAGCCCCTCGGCGTGGGGCGCCATAGAGCATGGACGGAGGACTTGCGTCCTAGAGGCGTCCGGAAGTGGCTCCCTCAGGCTCCTGCCGGGCACCATAGAGCTGGGGGCGGCGGCCAGGGTAGCGGGCTCGCCTTCCTAGAGCGGCGAGGACAGGGTGGCGGCCGGGGGGGAGAGCGCCGAGGGGAGGGGGGAGCGGCGCGGGCGGAAGCGGCCGGGAAGGTCACTTCCGGCCTGGGCGCCCGTCCCCCTGACCCCAGGGTCTGAGTCGCCGCTGCCACCATCCGCGAAGCAGGAGAGAGGAGGAGGAGTGAGGCGCGGCGGCCCCGGGACCGAGGAGGTGAGGGGCGGGGGCGGGGGCTGTGCGCTGGGGGCCGGGTGGGCCCGCGCTTCGGGAAGCCGGGCTTGGTCTGGGGGTGAGTGGGGAGACGGGAGGGCGAGCGCGACTGGGTGGCGGGCGCGCGTGCGCGCTGCTGGGGGGGCGTGAGTGGGCGCGCGGCCGGGGTGACGCGGGCGGGGGGAGTGCGCGTGCGCGCCGAAGGCGTCAGGAGGGGACGCGTGCCCGGGCAGCCCGCGGGCGGCGAGCGGGAGTGGAGGGGGCGCGCGTGCGCGGGGCCGGGGCTGCGCGCGTTCGCGGGCTGGGGCGGGAGCCTTGGTGGGGGTCTCCTTCCTGGGGGCCCTCGGGGTCAGGGGCGCTGTCCGTTCCCCCCACTTCCCAACTCCTCTGGTCGTGGCCGGAAGTGGTGGCGACTCCTGAGGGAAGTTAAGGCCCGGGTGGGGGAAGGGGCCGCGCGGGCGGGGCTGGTCTGGCCGGATACCGCGGCCTCGAGGGCACGGTCTCAGCCCTCGGCCCCCCCACCAGCCCTTCCTTCCCCTTTTCGAGTCAGCCCGGGTCCCGTTGCTGCCCCGGGAGGGCTGCGCGTGGCCTTTGATCAGGCGGGTAATTACGGGGATTCTGGCCGGCGGGAGGCCCATTCATTCGCCCTTGCGCGGCAGGCGGGCAGGAAGCGCGTCCCCGGGGGAGAAGTGACTGGGCCAAGGTCAGCCACCGCGTGGCCCACGGGGCAGGGCGAAGGCGGGGACTGGACCAGTTGGCGATTCCTGAGGCCTCCCTCCCCTGCGTCGAGGGGATCAGAGTGGAGCCCCGCCCCTCTGACGCCCCACCCCGACTCCCAGTTCAGGGAGATGACCCCAATTCATGTGGACGAGTGCCTCTGGGACCTGCAGAGTCGGACGGAAAAGTGACCCACAGACACAGAAGGCAGGAGTTTTTCAGTCACAGCCAGGCCCTGTGGCGGGCACTAGAGACAGGGTGCAGGGAGATAACAAGGGCCTGGAGTCGGGTTTCAGGGCAGGGACTGAGCCCTGAGCCACCGAGTCGCCACCCCAGGTCACCAGACCCCGGATAGAAAGGTCTGGGGGCTGTGGGAGCCAGGGAAGGCACGTTGACTCAGCCGGGTCCTGGGGATAGGCAGGGCTTTAGGGAAGGAATGACTTGGTCTGCTTTTTGCGGTTTCCTGGTGCCAGGCCCCATGTTGGGCAGTGCTTAGGACCCATTTGGGGATCTGATTGGCCCTGGCACTGGGAAGCACAGTTGCGTTGATCCTGGCTTAGCTCCTCTCTAAGACTGTAAGCCTCTTTGGCTAAACACAGCTGACATTCACCTGCTTGCCTCTGCGCAGTTCCCCTGTGGTCCTCCTGCCTGGGCCCCAGACAACATACAGATCAGATTCCTGCTTGCTTATCTCACCTCTTATCCATCCATCCAGGCTTCAGCAGAGCTGAGGGATGGAAAGGGCTCATCACCCCGCCTGGCCCCTCCCTGACGCATTGCTAGAGTGCGTGCAGGCACCGGGTTGTGTTCCCCAAGAGCTCTGGGACCAGGCAGGCCTGGGTTCAAGTCCCAGCCCCACCACTCACCTCTGTGGCCTTGGACGAGTAACTTGGATGAGTGTCTTCCCACTGGGACAGAGTGGGGGTGGTAATAATAGTATTGACCTCAGCGGGAAGGCTCTTAATGCTTTTATTTTAGAGCCAGAGCAGACCTCAACAGATGCGTGTGAAGTAGATGGAAAGGGCTGCGGAGCCAGGCGTTCCTGGGCCCTGGCCCTGGCGCTGTCTCTTCCACTTCTGTGACCTTGGACATGTCACTTCCCTTTTCCCAGTTTAATTTCCCTTCAGTTGCTTAAAAAAGGAGAGCAAGGCCACCATTCCCTGAGTAAACGTAATCCATCCAGGCTGCCGCACTGGCCAGGCTCTGTGCTGGGCATGGGGTCACACGTGGTCTTGGCACAGTACTGTCCTATGACGGCCCAGACGAGGTGCCTGGCCCAGCCTGGGTGAAGAGCAGGGTCTCAAGCCCGCCCCACCAGTGCAAGCACAAGGTACAGTGGTGCTCACGGCTGGGCAGCCTGGCAGGAATCATACAGTCCCTGTCCCAGCATAGCTGAGACTCCCGAGGGAGACACCTTCACCCACTCAATACCAAGCAGAGGGGTGGGGAGACTTGCCAGAGGGGTCCTGGGAGCTCTCAGCATAGGGGGAGGGGTGAGTTGTGCAGGAGAGGGCTTGTGTATTGAAGGATAAGGAGGGATTGGCTTCCAGAAGGCTGGCACTTAAGGTAGGATGACAGTGGGCTTTGGGCAGGGAACGGCAGGAGTCACAGCTCAAGGCCACTAGCTACTGCTTGGCTGCCATGGGAGGTCTTTCATTACTAGGCACACACAGCCCTCAGGATATACATCCTCAGGCACGTCCCACAGGCCTTTCCAAACCTCGTTCATGCGTCCTCTGGGGCATCCTAGTGCAGACTGTGCTGGGTGCTGGGGCCTCTGTGGTATGAGAAGCTGCAGGTTCGACAACACTTGCTGGTAAACACTTTGCCGGAACCTGACCTAGTGCCCGGTCCTCACTGTCCTAAATTCTCAAGGCCCTGGGATGGAGGTGGTCACCCCGTTTTAGGGGGATGGGATGGAGGCTCAGGACGGAGGCTCTGGCTGGCACTTGTTAGCCCAAGGCCCCCAGCAGATTCAAAACCTGAGTCTACGGATGATTCCCGAGCGCAGGCCCTTGACTGCCATGATCTCCCCCTTCTGCCCCAGGTTGGGGCCTGGGAGAACAAAGGCTGTCCCCAAGTCCTGTAGGTGTTAGTTGTTGGCTTGGATGCGCTGGACTCTGCCCAGGGGATGTGCTGTCCATGAAGACTCTCCATGCAGGGCTGCTGGCTGCTTCAGGGGAAGCTAGCATGGCGGGAGGAGCAGAAATGGCATGGGAGTTGAGTGCTGAGATCTTCGCAGCCACCAAGGAGAACTCACTCACCCACATCAGGGAGAGCAAGGCGGGGTGCAGTTGGGGCCTCACACCACCAGTGCCAGTGGCCCTGTCCCGGAGCCCAGAGCTGTCGCCTTACTGCTGCCAAGAAACCAGCCCAAGCTCTGAGCCCAGGTGGGGCAGCCTGGGGCCCGTCTGTTCCTGCAGGGGACCTGGCACCCTGGGGCCCTCCTTGTGAAGTGTTCCTGGTTCCGCCTCTGCCTTGGCCTGAGCCTTCTCCCTTTGGGCTCACAGAACACAGACGTCTCTCTTGTTCTAAATGGGGATCCCATCTGCCCCCCCTGTTTTGGGGCCTCAGTGGTGTCAGGCCTTGCAGTGGGTGAAGCTGGGCCCCACAGATGCACCAGAAGTGGTCCTGGTCTCAGCCACCATCAGACCGGTCAGAGCCGTGGATTCCTGAGGCCGCTGTGCGCAAGGTCCTCACGTGCTTGGTCCGCTGGATGCCCTTTGGGGCTGATGAGGACCTGCTGTAGGTGTCGTGGGGGTGAGTAGGATGCGGATCCCCCTGGGGACCCAGGACCATTCATAGTGGTGAACATTAAAAGGGAACAAATGCCAGTGTCCCAGGAGTTAGAGGGAAACAAGGTGTCTTTAGCGTCCAGTGACTCAGGCGACTCCGGCCTCCTGCGTGTGGCTGTGTGGCATTGCACTCGCCACTCTGCATTTTGAAGCCTCTGTTTCCTTGTCTGTACACGGACCACAGTGATAGGTGGTGCATACTGGGTGCCTCAGCATCTGGCTTTTGGGGGAGCACTTGACACATGTCATGTCAATCAGGAGGGACGCGTAGCCCAAGCACCTTGCCCAGGTCGTGTGGCTGGTTCCTGGGGGGCCGGATCCGACCCTGGCCTGCCCAGAGCGATTGTCCTCTCGCCCCTGCACTGGCTGCATGGCCTCATGGCCTCACACTGTCTCTGATGGCGTGACTGTGGGGCCCAGATCGGAGCTTATGTGCTTAGGGCACCCTGCACCCAGGACGTGGGATATAACCTGTGTTTGATGTTTGTGATCTTATGTCGCTGGATAAGAGAGGACAGAGCTGAGGGAAGGGAGGAGTCTGGGAAGGCTTCCTGGTGGAGGTGCTGTGGGTGCTGAGCCTTGGCAGATGGGCCAAGCAGGTGCCCTCAGGGTGGGAGGAAGAGGCTGTGCAGAGGGCCTGGCGGCGAGTCCACACCTATCTGTGAAACGGCCAGCCTGCCCCATTGGTCCCGCTGAGGGGTGACAGAATGTAAGGTGCTCCATGGGTGTGGTTTTGTATGTTGTTTTTCATAGAAAGGGTTGTTTCTTATTTCATATATATGTATGTATGTTTAAGAGAGAGGGTCTTGCTGTGTTGCCCAGGCTGGTCTCGAACGCCTGGGCTTCAGTAATCCTGCCTCCTCAGCTACCCAAGTAGTGACTAGGGGCTTTATTTGTTTTAGGTTGACAGGAAAGTGCACAGACTTCCCATATCCCCCCTACCCCCGTCAACTCCCACTCCAGGGCGGCGCGTTTGTTACAGAGATGCATGAACCTACATGGACACCACTGCCTTATCACGAGAGTCCATAGTGTACCTTGTAGGTGTGTGGGCTTTTGGCCTGAAGACTCTTTTGTTTGTCTTTTAAACACTTCTTGGTTACTTACTCTCCAGCCCTGAGATCCACAGGCACCGAGTCCCCCTGGGGGGCTGCACCTGAGCGTAGATGAAGGCCCCGATGGGTCTGGGAGTCCCTCTCTCTGGCCCTCTGGGGCTGTGAATGGCTCTACCGTGGCTGTGCTGGTGCACCCAAGGAAGGCGGCTCTGATGGGGCAGGTGTGGGTGGTGTGGGTGGGAGGCTGCAGGAGCCTGGGTGTGAGGTGGCTGGAAAAGAAGAAAGCAGCGAAATAGAGGAGGAGAGAGAGGGCGAGGAGAGGGCGAGGGGAGCCAGAGCAGGGGATGGCTGAGCGCTGCGCCCTGAGCCCTACCCGAGGGAGGTGCAGGCTGCGCTCCACGAGAACGTGACCTGCCAAAACCGGCTCAGAGGAGCCGCAAGGTCTCCGCAGATCAGTCACTATAGAATGTGCCAGGAGAGGGTGCCATGGCGCTTTCCCCAGCACCCTCAGGAAGGGCCGGCCTGGGGTCTCAGCCGCGTCACAGAGACATCCCAGGGCTGAGGAAATGAGGGCCTGCTTCGGGATGTCGCCTAGACGTCACCCCGCCTAGCCTGGGGAGCCAGGGGGAGGTGCAGGAGGGAAGAAGAATGAGGTTTTCCGGCCAGGAGTGAGGGGTGAAGCAGCCATGGGAAAGGGCAGGGGAGAAGCGGCTGGTGGGGGAGTGGAGGGGTTACGCTGTGGGCGTCTCCAGCCAGGAGCATAGAGCAAGGCCAGGCGGTGGTGTTGGTTCTGGAAGCAGCCATGGGGACTGCGGCAGCCGGTGCTGGGCACCCCTGGCACCCGCCCTTAGGGAGCGTTGCACCCAGGAGCAGATGCAGAGCCTGAGGAAGGACATATCAATAGACAGGACGCTCGTGACATGGTGACAGAAGGTGCTAACCGGCCAGGAAGTCAGCCCTGCCATGGGAAAGGTGGGGCCTGGGCCTCAGGGACAGGCTGGCATTTGAGCAGACTCTTGAAACGTGAGACCAAGTGAGGCAGGTGGAGGAGCGGCCAGGTCCCTAGAGAGGAAGACCAGGCCTGGCCAGGAGCAAGCCTGTTGGTGCAGCAGGAGCGGTGCAGGGGACAGGAGGTCCAGGCGGGCTGGAAGCAGGGGTTTGCACAGGTGCCTGAGCCAGATCGGGCCCTGCAGTGCCTGGGGAGAACCTGGATTTTGGAATGAGGGGCAGGGCAGCGGTTTGCGCAAGGAGGTGATGAACCAAATTGTTTTTTGTTAATGAGAACAGTTTTATTGAGATATGATTTTCCATAGTGTACAATTTGCCCTTTAAAAGTATACAGGTCATCACCTGTAGTCCCAGTTACTCAGGAGCAGAGGCAGGTGAATCGTTTGAACCTAGGAGGTTGCAGTGAACTGAGATCATGCTATTGCACTCCAGGCTGGGTGAGAGAGCCAGACTGTCTCAAAACAAACAAGTAAACAGCCCAGGGCCTGGCACGGTGGCTCATGCCTGTAATCCCAGCACTTTGGGAGACCGAGATGGGTGGATCACCTGAGGTCAGGAGTTCAAGCCCAGCTTGGCCAACATGGTGAAACCCCATCTGTACGAAAAATAGAAAAAATTAGCCGGGTATGGTGGTGTGCACCTGCGGTCCCAGTGACTGGGAGGCAGGAGCTGAGATAGGAGAATCGCTTGAACCTGGGCGGGGAGGTGGCAGTGAGCTGAGATTTTGCCGCTTCACTCCAGTGTGGGCGACAGAGTGAGACTCTGTGTTAAAAAAAAAGGATACAGCTCAGTGGTTTTTAGCATATTCAGTGACTGATGCAGCCGTGACCGTTGTCGATTGATTTTAGAACGTGTTCTTCATCCCAAAAAGCAACGCCATACCTCCTCAGCAGCCCTCCTTCCCTCTCTGTATCCCTCCCTGCATCCAGGCTCCTGGGAAGCACTAATCTGCTTTCTTTCCCGGGGTGTGCCTCTTGTAGGCAGGTGTATAAATAGAACCCTGCACTGCTCTGCGTCTGCCTCCTTTTACCCAGCATGCCGGGTTCCAGGGTCATCCCGGCTGCAGCGGAACTCCACGCCTGTTACGGCTGAGTTGCATTCCCTCCTGGTCACGGATGGACCATCATTAGTTCATCCGTATGGACAGCTGGGTCGTCTCTACATTTTGGTTGTTATGCCTAATGCTTCTATGATCATTTGTGTACGGATTTTTGTGTGGATCGACGTGTTTTCTCTTGGGTGGAGAAAACATACCTAGGAGTGGAGTTGCTGGTTCTGATGGGAGTTCTGGGCGTCACCTTTTGAGGAACCACTGTTTCCCACAGTAGCGGTGCACCTGCTCTGCCCTGGCCTCAGCAGTGGGGGCCCCGTTTCTCCTCGTCCTCATCGGCACTTGCTGTTTTCTGTTTTCCCTCCTCCGGCACAGTGGGTGTGAGGCGGTGACTCCCTACGGATTTGGGCCAGGGAGCCGTCTCCCACACGGCTCATGAGGACACCCTTCCATGTGCCTGCCACATAGTTGTCTTTCTTTGGAGGAATGCCAACTCAGATCTTTTGCCAAGGTTCTAATTGGTTGTTTGAACTGAGTGACTTTAGGAAGATTAGTTGGTATGGTGTGGGGAGGGCCCTTCCAAGAGGCAGTGTGGGAGCCAGGATCATCGTGGGAGGGAGCCAGAGCCCTGAGAGAGGGGAATTGCAAGGAGACAGTGAGGGTGGATGTGTGGGAGGGAGGAACGGGCAGGAGCCCTTCTGCTGGAGGGGGTGGTGGGGGACAGCTGGTCTGGGAATCCCAGGGCTCCTCCCCTGCCCTGCAAAGAAGCCGTGGAGTCAGGCTGAGAAGGAGCCACAGGTTTGGTGAAAAGTCAGAGAGGGTGTTTGTGAGCTGAGTGGTAAGAGTATGGGTAGGGGAAGGAAAGGAGGTGGTTGGCTGCTCCAGGCTGCAGGTGGAGGGGAAGGAGTAAGAGACTGGGTGGGGGCTGGGGTGGAGCAGAAAGCAGGTGGGTGCCCGGAGAAGGATCTGGGCTGGGAGGGCCACAGAGGGCCAGGAGGAGTTGCTTCCGAGAGCTTGGGGGAGGCGGGGGTGAGACTGGCAGCAGAAGAAAGGGCATAATTGGCAGGCAGGCCTCCAGAGGGTGGGCGGGCCCTATTAACAACAATAATAACAATCATTTGTGCTAATTGGATCTCTCAAGGGCCAGGGGCCAGGAGAAGGCACCCCTGCTGGTGCTTCCTTTCAGGAGCAGAGGTCAGAGCCAGGTGAGCACCTTTGGAGGCCAGGAGAGCCTAAGAGGCGGCAGGCAGGGAGGCTGGGACCCTCCGTTTCAGAAGATGTTAAATTCCTAGCCTTCTGATAGGTTCCTTGAATAGCCCAGGGTTTCCCTGAGAGCAGGTGGGGGGCCTTCTCCTAGGGAGCTAGCGTGGACCCTGAGAGCTGGGTCAGGAGCTGCCTCAGGTCCCCGCCTCTCCTGGTGCCCCTGCCTCTCCCATCACTCACCTCTGCAGATGAGGGTCCCGTTCCCCCCACCATGAGGTCTTGGGACACGGACCTCAGGAAGGGCTGAGAGCATGCTTGGAGGGGCGGCAGAGGAAGAGAACTGGGGAGCATTGAGTGGGCACCCGACTTAACCCTGATGAGCACTCAGAGGCCTCCAGTCAGTCCCACACAGCCCTGCAGGGCACCTGCCCTTCCCGTCCCCACTTTACGAGGCAGCCAAGGCTTAGCCTCTTCTCAGGGTTCCGACTGTGCCAGGAATGGTACCATGGCTGCGTGTTGCTGTCACCCAGATGATTTGTTTCATGTCTCCCTGGTAGGTGTTCCTCGTCGAGGGAGTTTGGATGCAGAGAGCATGGGCCTGTCCCAGGTCAGGACTGTCCCAAGTCACCACGGTGCGGCCTTTCTTCCCGCTTCCCTATTAGAAGAGCACCCTGAGGTCTGGCCCCTTAGGCCTCCTCAGCTGCCCCCGGCCCCTCTGGCTGTGGAATTTGTGGGCCCTTTTGCAAAAAGGCAGGAAAAAAGCGTCTTCCTTTCCTGGAGGTCTCTGGGTCTGCCAGGGTGTTTTGTATCTGGCATCTCACCCATGGGGGCGGTGCAGAGCCCCCAGGCCTAGGCCGTGAGCCCCCAGCGCTGTGCCCCTGCGCCCTCGGAATTCTAGAGCAGCAGCTGCGGAGCACGGAGCCACAGGCGGGGTCTCCCTGTAGGCTGCCCCTCCCTGCCCTCTTCCACCTGGCTGTGGCCTGGAAAGGGCGCCCCAAACCCGGGCGCCCTCGTTTCTTTATATCAGGGTCAGCAAACTTTCCCTGCAGTGGGCCAGATGTGTTTCAGGCTTTACACACCAAGAGGGAAAATTGAGACCACTTTTCATGTAGGTATATGGCTGTCATTTGAAGTGTGGCCATTTGAACATGTAAAAGGCATTGGCATCTGGAGGGCAGTCTGTAGCCTGATGTACCCCACCCAGGGTCAGCCCCTCCGCCTCTGTAGGCTGCCCACCCCCCACTCCCCTCCCCGACTCCCCCTTCCATCACCACGGCAGGAATCATGCTCCATGCCCTGTGCTGCCTTGCTGCAGGTCCCTGATGAGTGAGAGGCGATCCCTGCTGGCCGCCTGGCAGGCCGCTGTGTGGTGGAGAGGAGGGGTGTAGAGGGCAGCCCCTCCCACCTCCCCCATCCACAGCCCGCCAAGGCCTTAGCCCTGCAGGAAGCTGGCCCGGGGTGGAGGCCAGGGGACGGCTCTGAGCTGGGAAGTCCCTGCTTTTATTGAGTTATGCGATAGAGTTTCACTGGAAGCACATTATCACCACTTGGCAAACAGGTTTCCCCCAGAAGAGGAGGCGGGGGCGGCCCCTCCCACCTGCTTAGCCCCTGGTTGCACACTGCTCTCTGAACTGTTTTCCTTGTGCTTTTTTTTAACCTTTCCCACAGTGCTGATTGTTATGCATTTTTAATGTTTAGGGTGTTGTGATTAGAAGGCCTGTACAATTTTTTAAAGTTTACTTTCTAATAGAGATACAATTCATCAATCCATGTATTACAACACTTGGTGTTTTTTTTTTTTTTTTTTTTTTTTTTGAGACGGAGTCTCACTCTGTGGCCCGGCTGGAGTGCAGTTAGCTGAGATCACACCATGACCAGCTGAGATCACACCATGACCAACGTTTGCTTTTTTAAAGTGTACAGTTCGGTGGTTTTTAATATATTCACAAAGCTGTGTGATCATCACCACTATGTAATTCCTGAACCTGAGGCTGGTCATGGTGGCTCACTCCTGTGTATTCCCAGCACTTTGGGAGGCCGAGGTGGGTGGATCACCCGAGGTCAGGAGCTTGAGACCACCCTGGCCAACATGGTGAAACCCCGTCTCTACTAAAAATACAAAAATTAGCCGGGCATGGTGGTGTATGCCTGTAATCCCAGTGACTCAGGAGACCAAGGCAGGAGAATCGCTTGAACATGGGAGGCGGAGGTTGCGGTGAGCCAACATTGTGCCACTGCCTTCCAGCCTGGGGCACAGAGCGAGACTCCCATCTCTCTCTGTCTCTAAGCAAATAAATAAATAAATCCTGAACATTTTTGTCAGCCCCCAAAAGAAACCTTGTGCCCCTGTCAGTCACTCCCATCCCAGTCCCTCCTGCAGCAGCCGGCCCTCTGCCTGCTGTCTCTGTCACTCGTCCGTCCCCTAGCAGCCTCTCTCTGGCTGCTGTCTGGTCACTCCTCCCCCAGCAGCCTCTCTCTGCCTGCTGTCTGGTCACTCGTCCTGCAGCAGCCGGCCCTCTGCCTGCTGTCTGGTCACTCGTCCCGCGCTTGCTCTCAGTGCTGCGTTACGTGGAATCCTCGGCAGCCGTCTCAGTGTCTGTCTGCTGTCGCTGAGCGTTTGGCTGGTTTCGCCTTGGCCTTGATGAGTGCTGCTGTTGTGAGGATTTGTGTGTGGCTTCTTGCGTGGCCCTGTGTTTGCATTTCTCTTGGGTGTAACTAGGAGTGGAATTGCTGGGTCACAAGACAGTGCTGTTTAGGCCAGGCGCGGTCGCTCTCGCCTGTAATCCCAGCACTTTCGAAGGCCGAGGTGGGCAGATCACTTGGGGTCACAAGTGCCAGATCCGCCTGGCCAAGCAGGTGAAACCCTGTCTCTATTAAAATACAAAAATTAGCTGGATGTGGTTGCGTGCACCTGCAATCCCAGCTAGTCCGGAGGCTGAGGCACAAAAGTTGCTTGAACCCATGGGACAGAGGTTGTGGTGAGCCGAGATTGCGCCACTGCACTCCAGCCTGGGCAGCAAGATGAGACTCCATCTCAGAAACAAAAACAGGATATTGCTGTTTAATCATTTGAAGAATCAGCAGACGGTTTTCCAAAGTGGCTGGCCCGTTGAGCCGTGTATGAGTTTCTCAGAGGCCCTGAGGCGTTTTTTTTTCTTGTTTTTCTTTTTCTTGCATTTGAACTCCTGAGGCGTTTTTAAGGTCTGTGGTGTGTAATCTTGAGGTGCATACAATTTTCTGACCCGTGTAGGGCGGCTGAACTCCTCTCCCCTCCTGGGGTCTCTGGCAGCATCTGAGAATTAGGTTGACATGAAACAGAATAATAGGAGAAAGCTCTGGAACGTTATTTTTGCAGGCACATAGGAGACTTGGGAAGATCCCAGAAGCGGTCAGGCCTGAGGGCTTCCATGCCCAAGAGCAGCGACTGAATAGTAGGGAACAAGTATCTGAAATATGTGAGGAGGCTGAGAGAGCTAAGGCTTGGTTTGTGCAGGTGTCTCTCAGCCTCAGCTCCCCGGTGCTGGTGATGAGGCGTCCTCTTCCTCTACACGGAGGGCACGTTGCATGTGGGGTTCATCTGCTGTCGGGAAGGAACAGGGAGGCAGAGCCCCCTTCTTGCACCTGCTGTTGGCCCTGTGCCTTTGGGGCTGCCCTGGGGTGGCCTGTTCTGTTTGGTGTCTTCACTGGCCGGCCCCCCAGTACCTAGCCACCTCCCAGTCTTGATGCGTAGCCCAGCGGCTGTCCAGAATGCCCCTTTAGGCCTTTCCCCTTGATGCAGACATAATTGCCTGTTATTAAAATATTAGGAACATGAACATAAAAAGGTTGAGATCACTTTTTTTTTATTTTTAAGATGGGGTTTCACCGTGATGGCCAGGCTGGTCTTGAACTCCTGACCTCAGGTGATCCACGCACTGCAGCCTCCCAAAGTGCTAGGATTACAGGTGTGAGCCACCACGTCCGGCCGATCACTTGATGCTGAGAGTGTGAGGTGTGCCAACTGCCATTCCCCGCCGGCTCCCGTGGAGGAGGGGTGACTCTGTCCATCTCCGCTGTGGGTTTGATAGGTTCCCCCTCGTTACCCCTTTCGGAACCTCACTGTCTTGGCAGCTCTCTGCAAGAAGCATTTCCTGAGATGCGGGCTTTCCCGGCCGCTGGAAAGGCAGAGCCAGCCTGAGCAGGGGCTGCAAGCATGTTCATGGCAGTTTAGCCTGAATGCTTCCATCCTAGGACCCAGAGCCTGCGCGGGTGTGTGAGGGGAGGTCGGCCTGTCCTTCCGAGTGGGCCTCACCTTTTCCTGAGAGGGTCTGGCAAGGGGCTGAGTGTTGGGATGTGTTGAGTTGGGTCTCCAGCCTATGCTTTGCCCAGACGCACCTGTTGGTGTGCTCACCTGCCTGTGCCTGGTGCTGCCGTGGGTGCTAGGGACCCATGGGTGTCAGAGCGGGCGCCGACATCACAGGAGCCCGGGCGGACAGGCCAGCTAAGCAGACACGGAGAGTGGCAGGATTAGGAAGAGAAGAGTAGGCGGGTGGAGCGGGTGGGGACCCTGAGGAGGGGGGCTCTCACCTAGAGTCCGGAGGAGGCAGCTGGGAGGACTGTCTTGGGGGCAAGACTTCCGCCCTCCTGGTGACCCCATGTGTCCCTCCCGGTGGTCTTCATTTCTCCCTGTGACCTGATGTTTCCTGGTGACCCCGTGTCTCTTGGTCCTCACAGGTGCTCATAAATGAGGACCCTGGAGAGTGCGGCCGGCAGAATCCTGGGCGGGATTTGAGTACAGCGTCCGCAGGGAATGTAGGGGTGGGTGATTCTAGCAAAGACTTGGGGCCTGATGGTCTGTGTGTGAACTGTGCCTCTGCGTCCCGCCTTTCCCTTCTCCTTTCCCCACTGAGATGTTGGGACTCTGTGTCCTCATCTGCGTAATGGGTACAGTGGTCAGACCTACCCCAATTGGTCAGCCGTCTAAAGCAGGGCCTGGAACTGTGGGGTGGGGTGGCCAGGGGCTGCCAAGTGACCCACACAGCAGATGTGTGCACATGAATTTATGTGATGGAAGACATCCTGAGTTCTCATCAGACGCTCACCCCCTTCCTGAGTGGTGAGTGGGCAGCACCCAGCAGTGGGGCTGGGTTCTTTCTGCGCCTGGATAGTGCTGAGATTCCTGTCACCAGAGGGACTCGGGAAACTCAGTTCAGGCGGGTTCCCACATGCTGGGCGCAGACCCGACCCTGAGTGAGAGGCGATGGATGCCGGCTGAGATTTCCTGAGAACCGAGCACATTCAGCCCAGGAGCCTGGCCTGGGTGTCTCTTCTGGTGTTCAGGTTGTTAGGGGGAGGGACTGAAGTCACAGTGGGGAACGGGCTGCTCGTGGCTGGTCAAGCCTTGTGCCTGCCTCCACCTCAGTGCTCAGCTCTGATCAAACGCAGAATTGAAGACCTTCGGGGGCTCGGGCCTGTGCAGGTCTCCTCCCCACAGAGACGAAAACGAGCGTCCACAGGAATACACAAATGGACGCCAGTGTTGACCTGGTTTGTTCACAAGGCCCACAGTCATCCACCAGCGACGCGTGGGTGTGTGGCCCACCCTGGCCGGCTGCACATGGGGTGGGGCTCAGCCTGAGACAGGAGCAAATCACCTGGCACGCCGCAGCACCACGCATGTGGGAGAGGACAGACACGCAGGGACAGGTGCTTTCCCTTTCTGGGGCAGGACATATGGCAGCCAGCCCAGAGGGACAGAAGGGGGTTCAGAGGCTGCAAGACGGCCCGGCTGGGGAATGCGGGTGACTGCCTGCACAGGGGCTTTTGCGGTTGTTGTAAAGTTGATGTGGCGATGGCTGTGAAACTGAACGCACTTAAACATCGTTGCGTCGTACTCTTTAAGGGGGCAGCGTTGTGGAAGGGAGTCACAGCTCAGTGAAGCTGTTTTAATAAAGTGTGGGTTATACTCCTGGGGTGTGAGCCCTGGACCTGGCATTGGGAGGCTGTGGCTCCTCGGGCAGGTTTCTCATGTTTCCTGCAGGAGGCTCCCGGAGAGGCCGGGCGGCCGCAGCGCTGTCTTCTGCAGGAGGTGTTTTGTTTTAGGCTGGTCGAGTCAAGTCATGGAGAGGGACAAAGAGCTCCGTAACTGGCTAGTCGCTGTAAACACCGCTGCCCTTGGCAGGCAGGACATTTTTTTAAATTGCCTTTATTTGGCTGTGGAAATTGGCAGCCCTGTTTCCGCTGTGGAGTTTTGCTGAGGCTCTCCTAGTTTCTGAAACCCTGGCCTGCGTTTAGAAAGTTGGGAGGGCACGCTGGCCACGGCTCCACCTGGCAGCCCTGCCTGGCCCTGAGCTGTGCCAGAGTTCAGGTTCCCTCCACACCTGCTGGAGGGTGCGGGGTGGGAGAAGGGCTACCTTAGAGGTGGTTTCATTTTTTTCTAATAATTTTTGAGACAGTCTTGCTCTGTCACCCAGGCTGGAGTGTGATCTCAGCTCACTACAACCTCCACCTCCTAGGTTTAGCAGTTCTCCTGCCTTAGCCTCCTGAGAAGTGGGAATCACAGGCATGTGGCACCATCCTGGGCTAATTTTTGTGTTTTCACTAGAGATGGAGTTTTGCCATGGTGGGCAGGCTGGTCTCGAATTGCTGACCTCCACTGATCCGCTTCCCAAAGTGCTGGCATGACAGGTTGGAGCCACGTCGCCCGGCCAGGGAGCCTGTTTTAAAAGGGAGAAGAGGCATAAACTCTTTTGACAGCTGGTGCGTGTGGTACAGGGTCTGCTGCCCGCTTTAGCTGCATGTGTGTGGGGCTCAGGTTGGGGTCATGTGTAGAGACCCTCACAGTGTGTGGACAGGTTGGTGTCATGTGGAGACCCTCAGTGTGTGGACAGGTTGGTGGGCTGTGGAGACCCTCAGTGTGTGTGGGCGGGTTGGTGGTATGTGTAGGGATCCTCACAGTGTGTGGACAGATTGGTGGGGTGTAGAGACCCTCACAGTGTGTGGACGGGTTGGTGTCATGTGGAGACCCTCACAGTGTGTGGACGGGTTGTTGTAGTGTGGAGATCCTCACAGTGTGTGGACGGGTTGGTGGGGTGTGGAGACCCTCACAGTGTGTGGACGGGTTGGTGTCGTGTGGAGATCCTCACAGTGTGCGGACGGGTTGGTGGGGTGTGTAGAGACCCTCACAGTGTGTGGACGGATTGGTGGGCTGTGGAGACCCTCACAGTGTGTGGACAGGTTAGTGGCGTGTGTAGAGATCCTCACAGTGTGGGGATGGGTTGGTGTCATGTGGAGATCCTCACAGTGTGTGGACGGGTTGGTGGTGTGTGTAGAGATCCTCACAGTGTGTGGACGGGTTGGTGTCGTGTGGAGACTCACAGTGTGTGGACGGGTTAGTGGTGTGTGTAGAGATCCTCAGTGTGTGGACGGGTTGGTGGTGTGTGTAGAGATCCTCAGTGTGTGTGGACGGGTTGGTGGTGTGTGTGGAAGGGTTGGTAGTGTGTGTAGAGATCCTCAGTGTGTGGACAGGTGAGTGTGTGTAGAGATCCTCACAGTGTGTGGCTGGGGTTGGTTTCATGTCCAGACTGTCATACGCCTGCCGCCCTGTTCCTGTTGTGACGTATCCATATCTGCCGGGGTGTGGGAACTGCAGTCCCCTCTGGGTTGGCATGAGCATCGCATAGGACACTGTCTTGTGCACACTTGCCGGGAACATGTTCTCCGTCTTGCCAGTGGGGAGACTGAGGCAGAAGGTGGGGTTGCCGGCCCCAGGTCTGCCTGGGAGTGCTGGAGCTGGTTGGGAAGTGGGAGTGGCTGCAGCCTGTGTGCGTCCGTGAGTCCTTTCCGTGGCCTTGGCGGCCCCTCATTGGGGAGCAGGCAGGTCGGCTCCGGCCCATTTGTCGCCATCCTTGGTTAGGCACTGCGTGCCTTGTGTGCCAGGCCCTGTGCCTGCCGTGCCCGGGTCTGCAGGGCCCCTGGTGCAGCCTGGCCTCCCATAACCTCTGTCCTTCCATCTCATCCGCTTCTCACAGGGACCCAGACATGGAGCTGCGGGAAGAGGCGTGGTCTCCGGGGCCGCTGGATTCTGAGGACCAGCAGATGGCCAGTCACGAGAATCCAGGTGAGCGGCTCAGTTGTTCCCGGCCATCCCGCTGGCCCCGGCTTCCTTTGCCTCCAGGTGGGAGGAAGCCCTCCTCTTACCCGTTTTTCTCTCACTGGTGGTGGGGGTGAGAGCGTCTGACCCCTGCCTTCCTTGACTCCTAGCTGTCGAGGGAGGGGCTGGGGTTGTGGCTCCCAGTTTCCTTTGTGCTGAATGATCGTGGGGACCCCTGGAGGCCACCCTCTTTGCCTGACTTCCTCTCTCCTTGCCCCCAGCCTGGCAGCACCCCCGTTTGTTGAGGGTGCCCCCTTCTCCTCGCAGCCTGGACCCTCCACTGTGATTTCAGGAGGCCCTGTGACCTTCCCTGGCAGAAAACTCCTTAGACCAGGGGTGGCACAGGAGTTTGGGGAACCCACTGGCCAATACTGACTTTTCAGGCAGAACTGCCAGTTTGGGTTTTTATGTGAAATCTTTCACTTTTTGGACATTGCCAATGTGTATTGTTAAGTATTATTTGGGTTGTGCAAAACTCATTTGTGGGCTACTTGGGGCCGTTTCCTTGCTAAGGCCCCACGACAACCCCACCGTGGCCGCTGACACCTCCCGGCCTCCCTCCTGTCCACGGAGGCTGAGTGCCTGCCGTGAGACCTGTGGAATAAGGTGTGGCTGCTTCTCATGGCTGCATAAGCACAGCAGGCCCCACGCTGGCCTGGGCTCAGGAGACCTCTCCGCAGAGGGCCAGAGAGGAAATACTTTCCATCTGGCAGGCTGCAGGCCTTGTGGATACCGCACAGGAACGCTGGGGCGCAGCGTGCTGGGGAGACTCCACGCAGAAAGACAGATAGGCGGGCGGCAGAGCCTGCCAGCCCCAGACAAAGACCGCGGTGAAGCTGAGGATGGATTTTGTAAAGCACCTCAGGCCCTTTTCCAGAGATTTCTGAGATCCGTGGATGGCTCTCCCCAATACCTCCCCGCCTTGTCTGTGGAAAAACTGTCTTCCACAAAGCCAGTTCCTGGTGCCAAAGAGGGCCCCTGGTTTAGAACGAGCTGAGATAATGTCACTGCACTCCAACCTGGGAGAGAGAGAGACTCCATCTCAAAAAAGGAAAAGCAACAAAAGCAGTGGGTACAGTTGGGGCATTGGGTGCCACTGGGACTGGGACAGGGCAGAGACCCTGCGGGCGTCGGGGTCCTGCCCAGCCCAGGGCTTGTCTTAGGTGTGGAGCTCCCCAGCTCTGCGGTGGATGTGTTACTGTCTGCCCCTGTTGTGCTGGAAGGTTAACCTCTAATGAAGCTGCAGCTCCCTGGGGCAGAGGTCCTGCTTTGGGTGATGTGGAGTTGAGGACCCCCTGCCCTCAGAACCTGAGCTGAGTCCTTCAGTCAGTGAGGGAAGCACAGTGATGATGTTGGCCATGGATTAAACGTGGTAATCCATGGAACACATTTAGCCCAGGGCCAGGCGTCCGGGGACACTGCAGGTGGCCACAGTTACCCTTGGGGGAGGGAGGGCAGAGTGGTCCTGGCCCTCCTGGTTGCTTATTTTTTTAATGGAGTGAGAACTCTCTGCTCCTCACCGTGCTCTTCTCTTTCTGGGAGATGCTTGAATCCCTTTGAAGATGGTGCTGTGCGGTGGAGAGAGCTGCGAGCCTCTTCGCTTCTGAAGGGGAGGCCGCCGTCGCAGCTGCAGGAGGCGGGATGACCTGGCCTGGCCCGTGCTCGGTGCAGACGCAGACTTGTCAGAAGCGGCCTGTCCCTCTGACGCTCGGGTTCCTCCTGGCCTCCCTGAGGTGCAGTGCGGGAAGGCGTGCCAGAGCCCGGGAATCTGCAAGCTGTAGAAGAGCCGGCCTTTTAATTAAACCATGTCCATTTAACTGTGCTTAGAGTAGCGTGCGGACCCCTGTAGAGAAGCCACACTGCTCGTGGGCTGAAGCAGGACACAGTCCCCTTTCTGCCCTCCCCCACGCCCAGCTGGCCTCTAGAGGAAGGAGCCCCTCCCATACACTCGGGGTTTCTCACTGGTTCTCGTAAGGAGCTCGGGTAATTGCTTTAGCAGTCACAGCCCTGATGGGAGGGAGGACACGGCTCCCATGTGCTCTCCTCCCCACTCTCCACGCACAGCACGCCTGCCCCAGTGCCCCGACTCACCTGCCACTGTGTCACCAGGGTCGCGTTCAGAATTCACATCGTCACGACAGCTGAGTCACAGGCAGCGTGGCTATACTTTCTAAACAACCTTGAAAACAAAGCAGTGAATTGAATTTAAAAAAAAGTAGAAGCACTTGGAAGGTTCTGATGGTATGGCTGGGTTTACAGTGATAACCAAATCTCTTTCCTACCCGTCCCTTTCTGTCCCCTTCACTGACTGCCCCGGGGCAAATAGCTTCTGATGTGAGTTAATTCTCTCTACATCTTTAAGTAATGTGCTTATATAACTTAATTTCTTGATTCATGTTGACAGTGCAGGGGCTCCATGCTATCTCTCCAGAAGGTTCCCCGCTTCCTGACTTCACCTGGAGTTTTTTCTTCTGCCCCAGGTGATTCAAGAGCCATATTGGAGTACTCTGTACTTGGAATAGTGATTCTCACATGGGCCCTGGCATCAGAATCACCAGGCGGCTTGCTGAAGCACAGGCCCCGGTCCGGGGAGTTTCTCAAACAATGGTTCTGGATGAGGCCTGAGCATAAGCGGGTTTTTGGTTTTTTTTGTGTGAGAGAATCTGGCTCCGCCACACAGGCTGGAGCGCAGTGGCACGATTTCAGCTCACTGCACCTCCACCTCCCGGGTTCAAGCCATTCTGCATCAGCCTCCCGAGTAGCTGGGATTATAGGTGTGGGCCACCACAGCTGGCAAATTTTTGTATTTTTAGTAGAGATGGAGTTTCACCATGTCGGCCAGGCTGGTCTCAAACTCCTGGCCTCAAGTGATCCGCCCACCTTAGTCTCCCAAAGTGCTGGGATTACAGGCGAGAACCACTGCACCTGGCTATGCATACGTGATTTTAATGTTTTCTGTGGTCCCGATGCTGTTGGCTGCAGGATCCCACTTGGTGGCAAGCTCAGCAGTGTGTAGGGTGTGCTGTGTGTGGGGTGGGGGATTTATCGATGGGCGGATGTTTCTTGGACCCAGACTACTAATGTGCTTCTGGGGATTGCCACTTTGCAGTTGTGTGGCTGTGGGCTGTGACTCAACTTACTAGTGCCTCAGTTTCTCCTGGTAAAGGCTTAGTTTTGTGGCTCCCCTCTGATGAGGACTTGATGGATGTGGAAGTGTGTCACACAGGGGATGTCATGGCCCTTCCTTGCGTGTTTGCCAGCATGGTGTCAGAGATGGTCCGGGCTCTGTGTGCTGGGCACTGTGCCAGTGTTGGGAGAGATTTAGGAGCTTACAGTCTAGTGAGGTCATTAGTGAGAACGTTGTAATTGTGATTCATGCTTTGAAGAAACCCTGTGGGGTGCACCTGGGGTGTCTACAGGGGTGAGAGATTGACCCGTTGGGGCCCCCCACACCTGATTCTGTAGCTCTGCACTAGGCCTTGCAGGGAGGGCGAATGTAGAAGCTGCACACAGACCCTTCTGAGGAGCAAGGAGGTTGGAAGGCAAGCCCACCTCTCCGGGGAGACCCCCCCTCACCCCCAACCCAGAGGCAGGCCTAGTGCAGAGGAGGAAAGGCCTTGCTGGCTGCAGTGAGGGCGTCCTCAGTGTGATGTGCCGCCAAAGCAGACAGGAGCCCCCCGCCCTGGGGCTGGCGAGAGCCTCTGTAGTGGAGGCTGCATTGAGCAGGGTTGTACTCTCAGGCTGTGAGGTGGGGCTTTCATGCTGGCGTCCAGTCCCGTTCCCTGTCCACTGCCCTCTGCAACCAGGACTGTCTTCCTGGAGCCCAAGCGTGACACCATCACTCCCCTGAGGGCACCAGTGCAGGGTGCTGAACCCCCCAGCTGGCTCAGGCCCCGTGTCCAGGGCTGCACCCAAGTCCTGCGGTCTTTGCCCAGCAGAGCCTTTGCCCCTGGCCTTCCTCATCCTGTGTCCCTGCGTCCAGGCTGGCGCTTTGGGTCCCAGGGTCCTTTCCTGGGAGCCCTCTGTGGGTCCCCAGCCCTCACCTCTTTTGTTGACTGGTTGTTTACAGACGGGGCCTTCTGTGTTGAGGGCATTGTTCTAGAGCTTGGGGGTAAACCAAGGGTCTTAACTCTTAGTTGGGGAGAGGGGTAATAAATACCTAGTAAAATGCAGGGAATGATGCGTGCTCTGAAGACACCGCGCTGAGTCCTGCGCCAAGGCGAGCCTGGAAGGCCCCGTGGTGAGTGCGGCAGCTGCGCCGGTGTGGAGCCCTTTCCTCTCTGACTCACCCCTCCTGCCGTCTTGCCTTGCAGTGGACATCCTCATCATGGATGACGACGACGTCCCCAGCTGGCCTCCCACCAAGCTGTCCCCGCCCC